>ML781790.1:1383056-1398168 GCA_009831015.1 Picea engelmannii | reverse complement strand
TTGAGGAAAACAACGGAAGGAAGAGGCGGGGGACCGTTCTCGTGATTTCGTAGGGGAGATCCTTTCCGGGAAGTACTCTTACTGTCAGGGCTGACCTAGGAAGCTAGGGTGGGCCTCGTTTGCCTTACTATCTTGAGCACCCGGCAGTCATTTGGCCAAGGGAGGAGGAAGTTCAAAGCACAAACATAGTTAAGGGGAGGGAACTTAAAATTAATCTAACCTTTAAGAAACTCCTTAATCATTTAGTTGCATAGATCACCTTTGTATGCTTGGGGGAATTAGATGTATTGATAGGAACACACATTGGTGATAATCTTATTGTTTCTTTTATCTTAAGTGCAACTTTATGATTTATGTTTATGTCTATGTGAGCAAGTAAGTTACATATTGAATATCTTGTTGATTTGATTATTGAGGTGTGAATCAAGAAAGTGTTGAGTATCCCACTTGGGGAAGCATCACTTTCTTTGATTCTTGAGTGCTTTTATGGTTGCCAGTGAAGGCGGTCCAATAGAGTAAGTGCTATGGGGGCATGCTTGGCTTATGTGTGTGAATCACGTACATCTTGTTGTATCTTGTGTATCTTTGTAGCTATTTGTGTATGGTGTAAACATTGTAACACTTAGAATTCTTTTGTAACTAATTGTAAACTTTGGGTTTGTGGGTAGTTGAACTTGTTCACTTTGTAAACATTATTGTAATAAACCACCCTCAAACTTAGTTGACCCCATTTGCCCAACCTTAGGCACTAGTCTTAGTTGACTTAGGGAAAGGGCTGACTTACATCTAGATTAAACTTGCACTTTGCATTTGCTGCTTGATCATCTTAGGCTAGTTTTCCCCTTTAGCCTTTAACAAATTAACACTAACTCCTAGAATAGTAACACTAAAATCAATCTAGTAACTAGGGACAACCCCCCTTGGCTTTCCTAGGAGTAAGCCTAGAAGGAAGAGGTTCCAGTCAAGGTGACAGTGTGAACTGAGAACCTAGACATTGTGTCTCCGAGGACACACTAAGTGAGCAGGACTTAGCTCACGTTAGCAAGTGTGTATTAGGACAGCAACATACTCCACAATAAAATGGGGTAGCGGAACGAAAGAACGGGACTATCATGGAGATGGTTGGTTGCATGCTTCACTCCAAGAAAACGAAGCTTTCATTCTCCAATGAGGCGATTGTTTGTGCAAACCATATCATCAATAGAACATCTACTTGTGTTGTCACCAATATGACTCCTTATGAGAAATGGTACTATAGGAAACCTTTTATTTCACATTTCAGAATTTTTGGCTCTAACACATGAACCAATGCTCCTAATGAAAGGTGAACCACATCCACATCTCCAAACTCCTGATATGCTCCAATTGGCTATAGTGAAACTTTTCAGGAATACCACCTTTATGACCCCACCACTCACGGGGTGGTTGAATATAGAGAGGCTTTTTTTTACGAGGTTCCTACTTACAGTCCATCAAGATCCTTCCTATTACTTCTTTAAAAAAAATCTTTAAATGGATCTCGCCATGCTTCCATGGATCATGCTACTTCTCATCGCCATGTAGGGTCTCTTCTAGATAATTCATGTTGTGTTTTGATTGACCCTTCTCCTTCACAGTATGATGTTGGTCCTCTCTCTACTTCTAAGACAGACTCCCTCAAGTAATCCTTTTATAGTATCTAGGCAGACTCATATGGTTGATGTGGACCTTATTAATGACTCATCCAGTTTTCCTATTACAGATGTCTCTTTATTTTTTCAAGTTACTCTTGTCAATGGCTCGTCCAATCCTCATGTTGCAAATAGAAATACTCTTGTAAGTGTCTCATCCAGCCCTCATGTTGCAGATGCTCCCGACAGTTCAACTCCATTATTCAGTGATGATGGTGAAACCTTGCATGATTCACCTACACCAGTTACTCTTCCCTCTGATAGGTCAAGGCTTATACCTAAGTAGGTTATCTCCACTCGTGTCGATACATCAATGATCATAGTTTATTGTTGGTTCATCCACATGCTATCAATAGGAATCTCCTCCACCTTGAGCTCTTCATGCTCAAATTGCAAATTATGTTTAGGATGACTCGAATGCAATAGAGTTTCTTGCCGGCCCATTTGAGCACTACCAAGAGGAATCTTCTCTACCACAAGCTATTACTTAGTTTTATGATGTCCCTACTAAACTACAATATCTCCCACCTAAATCTCTCTGGAGCTCCATTGATGAACTTGATGGCTTTATGAAGGAGTGATGTGGAGTTCAAGGGGGTGATCCAGCCTTTTGCTTAACATTAAGGGGGGGAGTAAATTTTGTGATCTTATATTGTAATGACTTCTCTCTAGCCCCCTATTCAACTCAAGGGGAGGTGTTGGAATTATTGGTGTAATCTATACATGTGGCCACAACCCATTCACATGTATCATTATGTACTTGTAAGCCATATTTTATTTCATTTAGTACATACTAGGTTTGTGGTTAAGGCTGACCTAGTCAAACTTGATATATACAATGTAGACTCAATAACCCTCTTGGGGTGTGTTTCTTTGTTTTATGGCCCCATAACCCCCTCTTGAAGGGCACCTCACTTGAGTTATGTATAAGCACATAACTCAAGATTTCATGTGTGTCATCTCATCTTGTGATCTTCTTAATCTAAAATATAAAGTGTTATAAGTCTAAGGGCACTTACTTTTGACATTCCCTCTAGTAATCGACATCTTTCTCTTAGGTGCACTTACGTATTTCTATTTTCAACACATGTAATTTCTTTTACACTCTCTAAATCACACTAGACCTATATCTCTCACTTACACTTGTGAGAAGATTATTTTAGTATTTGGGTGAGATTTGGTTCCATCAATTCTTTTAGTGACCCTTGTAATCTCAACAACCATATATACAGTCCTATGTTTGGCAATGGAGAATCAAGAAACAGATGTATTTAGTGCTCCACTTCCCTCTTAGGTGGCAACCCCTCAAGCTCTTGAAACATTTATTTGTAAGCCTGCAAAAGCTTCTCCAAATGGTACTTTGCTCTTTTACACATCCTTCTAGGGATGCCTTTACTTCCACTTATTCTTCTCCTTGTTGATTTTATTTTCAAGAAGAATAACACAAACTTCCTACTTGAGCTAATCAGATTTTGGCTTGGTCGACACTTACCAAA
This sequence comes from Picea engelmannii, assembly GCA_009831015.1. Lineage (NCBI taxonomy): Eukaryota > Viridiplantae > Streptophyta > Pinopsida > Pinales > Pinaceae > Picea > Picea engelmannii. The sequence goes on along the minus strand of ML781790.1, from coordinate 1,395,002 downwards.
GAGATTCTTTGATTTAGCTCTATGTGCATTGATGAGGATGGATTTTCATCCTTGATCAAGGGGAATTGGTTTGCTCTCCTCATGCAGATAACATCCTCATGTACATGTAGGGGCTTTCAAATACTACACAACGCATATCAAGTGGCACTAGTACTACATCTACTTCATCAATGTAATTTGCATTGATGGCAAATTTGATCTTGCACTGCTTAGTAACTCTGAGCTCTGCATCCTTATTTACCCATCCTAGTAGGTATGGACGAGAATGGTCATGTACTTCTAATCTGAGATTACTCACCAGATCCTCTATTATGAGTTTTCCCAGTGAACCAAAGTCGAATAGAACATCCACCTTGGCCTTCTTGACATGTATATTGATATGGAAGAGTTTGATCATCTCCTCTTCACTTTGATGGATGTTACTCATGTTCACCTCTCTTTACAATGTAGTACAAACTATCTTTTCGTCTACAACTAAGCTTCTCTCTATCTGGTTCCCTGAATCCAAACTGCCAAGTTGAAGAGAAATGAAATATAATTCTCAACTTTCAACCTAAATTGAAACATTTTGATCTTGATAATATTCTAATATCTAATGGTTGTTGATTAGATACAATGGACCATTGAAGGTGTAGAACTTAGAGTTCAATAAGCATGAGCATGGTGGTTTTGTATTGATGCATATTCTTTAGGATTGACCATATAGAACAAACATATTATGAGACTATTAGATCAGCCAGATCTTGTGTCTAAATTCTATTTGGAAACACCCTCTATTCCCATCCAAGAGCAGTCATGTTTTAGAGTTCCTTTGCAACAATTTATCTATGTATTGATTGATTACATGGCATAATTATGTAGCTCTCTGAAAGTGCGCATGTTCACCTTGTTGTTGGCCATTTCCAGGCAAATCGACCCAAAGCCCTAATCTTGCTAGTGTTGAACGCTTCACTCTCAAATGGTGCAACCCATAGCAAGGCAATTTCTTTCAAGGATTCTCTCTTGCCCTTGGGAAAGACTTTCATTTTGTCATCTTGTGTTGATAAGGCCGCAATAGTTCTGATTATGAAGTTGGAAGTTTGGAACCCTCAAGGATGAAGAAGATTATTTCCCAAGACATGGAATGATCTACAGATTCAATGGCTTTTGGCCAAAGATAAAGGATTTCCAAGCCTAGATCTCAAATTCTTGGGATTATTCCTCAAGGATATAGTGGTGATCCACCCCTCTACCAAAGGAATTTCCATGCTCGAATTTCTCTCTCCAACAAATAGGTCATTAATTGTGGGCAAGGGCCCTTGGTTTATGGGTAAAGTTGGACTCTTTATGAAACCATGGAAGCCAAGCTTCAACCCGTATATTGAATCATTATCCTCAATTCCAATTTGGGAAAGAATACCCAATATCCCTCTTAAATATTTGCACTATAAATATTTTGGGTAAGTATATTACCATGGCCAAAAAGATGGGAGATTTAAAAGCCTCTACTACAGCCCAAAGCTGCATTATGTTGATTTGAGCAAGGGTCATGTTAAAAAAGTCATGTTGGAGTGTGAGAACCATAGTTGGAGTTGGACACAAGTATTGGGTTAAAAACATGTTGCTTCCATTGGCAGTTTTGTTTCAAGCATGGGCACTTGGTAGCTTCTTGTCCAAAGGCAAAAGTGTCTCAAGAAAAAAAGTGGAGCGATCCTATGTCTAAGCAACATAAGGTGGAACCTATCAAGATTCAAGCATCAAGAAGACTCTAAGACTTCAAATGTTCCTACTCCACCCTATGTGGGAAGTAGTGATGCCATTGACTCAACAGTGATTAAGGAGGCACCTTCTCTACATCCACTAGTCTCCCCTCTTGAAAGCCCCTTTGGAGAGGATCCGATGAAGCAGAAGATGAACCATTCTCTTGAGTCAATGTCCTGAGTCAAACCTAACAAAACACAAGCATGGCTGACAGAGACACCAACTTTCTCAAAGCAATCTAGGACTGTTGAGAAAGGTTGGATTGAAATAAAGAAGGAATAGTAGCTCTTCAAACTATATGGAACTTCAATCGGGAAAACAGAAGAAGGTTGCCTCTCCTTAAACCCTATATTTTGACCTAGCTAATAATAAATGTTATGTTTTTTATAGCTTTTGGATTGTTTTATCATTAATAAATCATATAAACAACATCTTTGAAGTTTGGAAGTCAGGTAAAATGTGTCAGAATTTGAGAGAAAAACCTATGAAGACTTTGATGGTGAATTGGCCATTTGGGAATAGTTGCAGCCAGCTGCCAATCTACTTTTTTGTATGATATAATATGCACCTTTTGGATAAGGGGTAGACTTGAAAAAAAATGAATAACAGGTTGACTTGAAAAAAAATACAAATCAGTTTGTTTTCAAAAAAATGGAATATATTCCAATCTTATCAATGTTTTTTATGAGATATATTCCAGGAAAACTTTAGGGGCTAAATTTTTTCATTTGGCTAGCTTTCCAATTGCTTTTCAAAAACGATTCGACAATTTCCATTTTTTTCCAAAAACGATTCGCTCAAATTTCTATAGGATAAAATAATTTTACTTGAAAAATCACCAAAATTTTCTAGAAAATATATAAAATATTCAGAAATTTGAATATTTTTAGAAAAAAAAGCCAAACATTTATGGTTTGGCATTTTAAGAATTAGAAAGATTTGCCAAGGTTTCTACACTTACAAGTGTGGATCCTTAAAATCTTCCTTGGATATAATGGCAGCCCATCCATCCATATTTTATAACAAAGGCAGCCCATCCTCGTGACAAAATGTAGAATGATGCCATCATTGCTGTAAGTCCTCCCACCTTTAAAAATACATATGCATCGATACTAATGTAAGGTACTTCCAAAGAAAGCATGTTGGAAATGATTGCACCTTAAACCCTTGACGATTCCCACATTCATACTCACACCTGCCAAGACAGGAAACAGATCCCACAGTAGGACACAGATCCGATTCCAAAAATGGAGATTCCGATCCAGATCAGCAATTCTGCATTTCCGGTGCAGGTGCAGCACTGCCCCTAGGCAAATCCGGTATCTTTGGTGAAAAAACAGTTTTCCTTTAAACCACACACCTTTCAAGAGTTTAACAAAAAAACACTTTTCTCTTACGTAATGTCTAATCTGGTTTGATTTCAAACTTGCACTTGCTAATTTGACTTGAACCTTGACTCAGTTGGTCAGTGTGTACTTCTTGAGTTTGGGCTTGATCGTTGTTTTTCGTTTTTCTCATTATAAAATTGAAAAAGGATATTGAGTTTTCGTTGTCTCAATTGATTCCTGCAAGCTTCAATGCTTCAAGATGTCCGAGGAAGACCATTTGGGCCCATTGTTGCTAAATTGAAATCACAAAAATACATTTGTATCTTTATTTCTAATTTTGTTTGATTTCAAACTTGCACTTGCTAATTTGACTTGAACCTTGACTCAGTTGGTCAGCGTGTACTTCTTGAGTTTGGGCTTGATTGTTGTTTTTTCATTTTTCTCCTTATAAAATTGAAAAAGGATTTTGAGTTTTCGTTGTCTCGATTGATTCCTGCAAGCTTCAATGCTTCAAGATGTCCAAGGAAGACCTTTTGGGCCCATTGTTGCTAAATTGAAATCACAAAAATACATTCGTATCTTTATTTCTAATTTTGTTTTGCTTGATTCCACCAAAAATTTGAAGCCCGAACTTTGGGATCGCCTTTTTGGCATGGAAGACACAAATCAGACCTTAAAAATCAAAATGAAAATACTTGGAATGGGATTAAACTCTACAAATCAGAATTGCACACTGTTTCAACGAAAAGTTTAGAAACGTCTCTCACCTGGGATGTGGGAAGCATCCCTGGGACAGGGAGAAGCATCCTCGAGACAGGGAGAAACATCCCCGAGACAGAGAGATGTTGTTAATTTATCTTAACCCAGCACCCGGCACTTAAATCAAATAAAATCACTTCATTAACTAAATGCACAGCTAGGTTATTAACCAAACATTAGCGGAAGCATAAAACTGAAACCAAACACATTGCACAAGAAATCTGGGTAAACACCCCTGGAAAAACCCCGAAGGGAAAACCAAATCTGAGTTTGATTTTATTAATTAAAATCATTGGGCTCTCGTCCTGGGATAATGACCCTTCAGAGGAATACAATGTAGCACCTAGCCTAGCCCACCTGGATGCTATCTCCCTTGCTGCCCCTTTGCTCCTTTCCTCGGCCCTACCCACTCACACTTGGATGAACTGCTCTTCACCCAATCAATGAGATCTCCTATGTACTCTCTGTGTATCTCATCCTCTCACTTAGGCTGCCTTTTATTATGTTGAGTTAACCCTAAATCCAAAACCCTCGATCTCCTAAAGTGATCAACCGCTGAGATCTAATCTCACGTTCACTTTAGATCTAACAACTAGGATTTGATCAACTAACTTAAGTTACTAATGCCAAGAACTTCGGCATTTAACTTAATTAAACTCACATTAATTAAAAAGGTCATTCACTTTAATTATTAACTCATAAAGTGAATTTCTTAAGGCTCTGAGAGGCATTACGGACGACTTCCACATGCTAGACACCAAGCATATGTGGAAGTACCTGTCCGATGCTAAATACATCAACAGATGCATTCCCAAGATGAGGAGACATGTCCCCTGGCAACACATATTCAAACACAGTTGCTAGTGGAAATCCACATCCAAGAACACAGAACAGGTTCAAAGGTGAGCCAATATTCCTGAAAACTTTACAAAATATGCTTTGGGTTCTGGGAAATCTAGGTATCATACGGACATCTTTCCTCTAGTGAACATTCACTGTCTTTTTCCTTGACATGGATGATAACCTATACTTACGTATAGCAGGACACAGAAGAAAGTGTAGCAAGAAAAGAATTATGTAATAGCTAGCATCAACTCCTACAAATTTGTGTGATAGTTTGCTATGAGGATTTTCATTATTTGGTTTTCCATGTCTTTTTTAATATATACAGAGCCTACAACATGCGAGACATTTAAATTAAAGAACACAAAGAGATCTGGAAAACTCGTTAAATACAGCTGGCACCCATGGAGGAGTTAGATATGCAGAGATCAAACTGAATTTATTGACTGCTTAAATGGTAGACTACCATTCATTTCCATCAGATAACTATACTCTCATAACCTGTTAGAATGAGTTGAAAGACAGTAGTCATAGATAGATTTTATATGCATTTACATCATAATTTGTTTTATATTTTCCAGACTTAAAGAATGCCAAAAAATGACAAATATAGATAAATGAGTGAGGATCTTAGAACAGCTCTGTAGACAAGGAACAAGCTGCCTTAGATATAGAAACTGCTGAAGTTTTGAAGTAAGTTCTCATCTCTGAAGATTAATGGCGTGCACTATCTAGGGGGACAAATGGGCACCTATATTTAATAACAAAACACAATAGGTTGGTGCCTCACATGGAAATCCATAATGGATGCATTGTGCTGCATGCATGATATATGGTGCATTTTACTTGGTCAGCAGAGTAATTCCACCTGAGTAAGTTGAGTTGTCTGCCAAGATTTCATAGTCTTCCATGTGTTTGTTCTTCAAATTTAATGAAACAAAACCTTTTCAAAGATTACAGTATCTGAACAAAATGTTTGCAGAGATTCAAACCAAAAAGTAAAGGTAATTCACAAATGTTTTCGTAAATTAACATCTGATTATTATTTTGTATATAAAAATAGTATGCTTGATCAGTTGATACCATATCACTAAATGACCAAACAGGGAAAGTATACTCACAATGAATAAAGCCTCCAACTTGGAAGCAACTTCCAATGGAATAATCTCTTCTTGTGTCTTCCAAAGTATATGTAGTAGATATATTATTTGGTTTGAGTTTCTTATCTTTTGTTGAATATTTATTCATCTACCCAACAAGTTATTTGTTTGGAAGGATTATAGGGGAATATCACACTTTGATTTTTCACTGATATTGATGATGAATAGAAAGCAAATTTGTCTTTGCTGATCAAGTTTCAACGAACCTTAATGGAACTTGACTAGTTGGTCAAGCAGGGTGATTCCCTCACCAGGGTTCAGTTCTCCCCAGAGCAAAGTGGCATCTTTCGCGCCTCCAAATCGTGAGGACCATCATGGTCACGTAAGTGGGCCGGGCATGAGCAATGGGCAATGGACAAAGTTCCTAGTCCCTACTTTCGTTCACTTTCCATCTCAGTGTTGATTGAATGGCATTAATAGTTAAAGAAAGCTTCTTCAACTTTCAACGAACCTTAACATTGTTGAAATTTGGTTCAAAAATGGAAATCATATCAGTGAAGCAAAACTCTTCCCATTGCTTTTGGCCAATGTAGATACGCTGATGTGGGCAATATTCTGGCCTGCATAGTCAACCATAAGTTAAACTTTTTAAAATTCTGCATGGGAAACAAACCTGGCATCAGTTGCTTCATCTCTTTGTGATGAATTGGTTTTCAGAGCACTGTAATGGAGTCATCTTACGCCCCAGGAAGGCAATGATTGGAATCTAACTCCATGACTGAATAGCAGACCAATGCATACAAATTATAGAACAAGAAGCATTGGAGATACATTATAAAAGATTTTATATTATCCTTGATCCATCATTAAAAATACAAAGAACTGTAATGTTGCCATTTACATGAGCTGATGCTTTATGTACGACTTGATCTCCTTGATCAACTATTGAAGCTCTGTTAACCCTGGTTAAGAGCCAGCATAGTCCATTTTGGCTGGCATTCAGAGATTTTCCCAGGTTGAGCACTTGTGTGAGTCAGAGGTTGGTTCCCAGCAGAGACAGGTACAGGACTGGTTTATGGTTTTTTTTGTTTCAGAGATAGAGCTAGCACAGTTTCACATGGATTTGAGAGAGATGTCTATTTATAGCAGGCGGCCCTACTTTTTAGGAGACAGTGACCAGAGACTCATATCACAGTTTTGAGCATATAGTATTGGTCCTTGCATGATATCGAGCACGATTACACTTTTTTCAGGGATCATGCAAGTACTTTCTATTTTTAGCAGGTTAAGCTCCAGGCCTCAGATCAGGATTCTGGGTATACAGTATTGATTCTTGAGACATTCTGAGTCTTTTGGACCTTTTCCAAGATGACATGTCAATATTTCTATTTTTAGCAGGTGGAGCACCAAGGCTCACATTTCAAATTCTGGGCACATATTTGTAATCCTCACAGAAAATCAAATCCGATGAGTATGATATCATTGACATGCGGCGAGATTCTATTTATAGTAGTGTCTATTTTTAAACATTTGACACATGGCGGTGTTCTCCTAGTCATCCTGGACGTTTTTGGCAGTCTCCTATTTTTTAGGGCTGGACCCCTATTTTTAGCAGGGGTGGTCGCCTCCAAAGGTGACAAGTGGCACAGTCAAATTCCGACATTTGGCAGTGATGCAGTGTGACATGTGGCAGTTGGGTGGCATAATTTAATGAGGGAGCGCACTTTCCAAGGGTTAAAGTAAATAAATGAAATTAATTCATAAAGGAGTGTGTGTGGATGAAGTGGCAAGTCTACATGGCCGTCTTTGGGCTAATTAAAGCCTAATTCAGTCTATTTTCCCATCACTCGTCATTATCACTTTTCATCCATTAAAAGCTTTTATTCCTCGTTAATGCGCATTGATTCCCTATTAAATAGGGTGCATTCATTCCTCTTGGCTAGCGCATGCCTTCCACATCCAAAATTAGCCTAGGTCATGCACTATCTCCCTTCTATTTCTCCCTCCATGCGTCTTTCCTCTTTCTTAAAACCTGGAGTGCATGATTCCTTCCCTCATTTAGCTACTCCTCACTCTCAAGTGTGCCTTTGTTCCCTCTCATGCTCTCACACGTGTGGCGCATTCCTTAGCTCACACCATACTCTATCTCCACACATGAGTTGTCTCCCTCTCCCATTCCACTTTCCTAGCGCATGAGACATTCAATGCGCCCGCCTCACTCACTCCCTATTCTCTCCATTTAGGTGCCTTCCTCATGTCTTCTTGCCTCCCATGCACCCTCTCCCCTATATTTTATGGCACAACTCTTATTTCCTCCCTTCTCTCCACTTGATAACTCTTCCCTCTTCCAATAAACTCTCCCACGTGTGCTCCTCACTCTACTTCTCCTATGTGCATGTGTTCTCCACTCATACTTAGTCTCCCATGCGCCTTACCTTCCATTATTATCCACACATGCGCCCTCATTGATTCTTATCAGGAAGTGCACCCTTAAGGGCCTATATATTGGAGTGTTAGCCACATTATTTGAGGTCGTATTTTTGCAGCAGTAGCATTCATTACTCTCTTTTTCTCTCTCATTTCTTCTTCTAGACTAGCTACTATTTCTTTGTGCAAGGATAATCATTGTACCGATTCTAGACTAGTCTATTGTGGCGCAATCAACCCTCTGGCAAGCCTTTAATAAAGAAGTGATGTGCTTATTCTCGAGCTTTCATTCTTGTCGGTGTTGTGTTTTTTCCGCATGTATTCAATTGGTAGTTCATAGCCATTTATTGTGATAATTATCTATCTTTTAAGTGGTTTTCTCTTCCCTTTCTTTCATCTTTCTCACACTAGCACTGCAGGGTTCTTCCAAGCGAAATTATACTATCTTTTCCTGACGTCTTGGGCGGGGTTTTCACGCTGTCCAAGACAAATTTGCTGCTGTTTTTTGTGTGTTTTTGCAGAAAATCAGATCTAAAATCAGCAGCCTGGTACCGAGGGACTCCCCCCTAATGTTGGCACGCAACAGCCCGAACGGAGAGGAGGTTTGCTCGTGATAATTTCAGGCATTCTCTCCTTGAATTAGCCGCTTTTCCATCGTTGATTTACACTTATATCAGATCTGATTGGAGGGTGAAAAAGTGTGCTAACAAATCGGCACCGTTGCCGAGGAACACAAGCCTTGGTAACACAACATTGGTGAGTTTTACTTTAGTTGATATACTCTTTCTTAGCTCACCTGGCGACTTCACAAGATACAGGGGCAACTTCACAGGGAAACTTACGCAGATCATCCCGATTCAATCCCTCTCAAGGACTGTTTCCATCCGTCAACGAATCGGAGCACTTATTTCGAAATAGTTCTTTCATCACACCCAGTGCTAGTCTAGCATTGACAGTCGGTATTGTTGCTTCATCATCGGTCCATGTATCTCTTCCATTCATTACTACTAGTAGCACTATGGTAAGTACTTCAGTATCTCAGGTATTATCTCCCTCTACCCCATCATCACCTGCTTCAAGTGTTTCAAGTTATAGCAACATGGCAATCAGGTTTGCTTTTACTGCTTATGCTCCATTAGACATAACTGCAATTCAGGGTCAACCCCATCTTATGCCTACTACTAACTATGTTAAAAATCTTCCAAAATTCCAAGGGAATAATGTTGTGGATACAAAGGATCACGTTAACCAGTTTCTGAAAGTATGCAATGACATGTCAATTGAGCATGAGGACATGGCAATGAAGATGTCTGTGTCAGCTTTGGACGGTGAAGCACACGCATGGTATAAGGGTCTTCTGAACAACTCCATTGATGGATAGAATTCATTCAGCACCAAGTTCTTAGAAAGATGGGGCGACAAACAGGATACTTCTCTCTTACTCAGAAACTTTGCTAATATTAACAAGAAAGAGAATGAAACTGTCCTAGAATTTAATACACGTTTTTCTAAAGCTTATCAAGAACCGAGAGAGGTATCTTTGCAATAATTTTGTCACCATCCTGATTTCCATCTTCTTTATGAACATCTATGAGGAACTCTCGTATCAATGGCTCAAGCAGGTTCGGGTCAGTTTCCTTTAGTGAATCCAAGAGAAATATACATGGTGTTCTTGCTTCCGAACTGAGATTGTCTCCAAAATGATAGATATTAGAGAATCAAAAGATTCCAATGACCCCAGTGAACAATTGGAATGAAAACATATTTCTTGGAGAAAATAGGTTTTGCAATTGTCCATTTCAAGATATTGAAGGATAGTTCCTCTTCCTGGTACATCAAAAACCACAAACAATCTAGGTAAGTACATGATTTATGTCTGAACTTGGGACGTTTCTTCCATATATGCACCATGTATCTATCAATGATGTCTGTATCACGGTAGTGGTCCAGCTTCGCAACTGCATTTCAACGCAGTAATTACGATGATTTCTTTCAAAGTCCTTTCTTAGGAGACCGCCTATTACAAGTTTCTTCCTGTTCATCAAGTATTGGAATCACAACTACAAGTTTCTTCCTGTTCATCAAGTATTGGAATCACAACTACAAGCTGCATGTTCTTGCAGCTAACATCAGGAATTTTCTTTGACCCAATTACACTACAAGGCAATGAGGATTGCACTACAGATTTTCCATCTTTGCACACAAAACTAGCTATGTTACAATTACTGACCGAACTCCCTTCATCCAATTCCGACACAACAGAAAGTTCATCTGTACAGTTATTCTCGGATTAATAATCATCAATCCAGCCAGAGACCTTTTCTTTCCCTCGATTCTTCAAAGGCAGCAGTTGCCCCTTATTTTTATATGCAGTTCCCTTACAGGTGGGTATTTGACAAACGCTGCGCCCAGGATTCAAGGAATCTTCTTCGAGTGTGAAATTAACTTCCGAAGTAATAGACTCGCACACAGTAACACCAAATGAAGGAAGAGAATTAGAACCTTCATTGCTGGAGAGAGGTGTTAAATTTACATGCAGCAGCGAGAACCATTCTCCTGGAGGATGGCTAAAACCCTAGACAAGGTCTAGGGCCCCCAGTGCACTCCTGGGGTATGTGGTCTGGGACCAAGCATTGAAGACCCTAGATATCTCTAGGGCCCCTGGTTTGTAACCAGGGTAACCATGCCTGGGGCATGAGAGTCTTGGTCTGGGACCAAGCATTGAAGACCCTAGATATCTCTAGGGCCCCTGGTTTGTAACCAGGGTAACCATGCCTGGGGCATGAGAGTCTTGGTCTGGGACCAAGCATTTAAGACCCTAGATACCTCTAGGGCCCCTGGACTGCAGCCAGGGTACCCATGCCTGGAGCATGGAAGTCTTGGTCTGGGACCAAGCATTTAAAGACCCTAGATATATCTAGGGCCCCTGGACTGGATCCAGGGTAACCATGCATTTAAAGACCCTAGATATATCTAGGGCCCCTGGACTAGATCCAGGGTAACCATGCCTGTGGCATGGAAGTCTTGGTCTAGGACCAAGCATTTAAAGACCCTAGAGATATCTAGGGCCCCTGGACTGGGTCCAGGGTGCTCATGCCTGGGGCATGGGTTGATCCTTGGTCTCTGACCTTGGTGTAAAACTTGATGGTACATGACCTTCCTTGAAGAAGGACATAACCACAAGAGGAATAAGTCCCAGATGCAGTGATGATAAAGTAATAGGTTCACCATATGATTTGAAGGAATGAGTAATGCCACCTTGTAAACCCTCCCTCACCCTTGGTTATTTGTTTTTGGGTTTTGTTGACTTATTTAGGGGTTATGTTTTAAAGTTAAACATTAAATAATTGTCACATGTTTAAATTTCTAATTTAAACATGTGACTCTTTAATGTAACTTAACTAACCCTAATCTAACCCTAACCTTGCCCTAACCTTGCCCTAACCTTGCCTAACTACTATTTAAAGAACCCCCCCCTCCTACATCCATTACACACCTATTTTCTAATTGTGTAAGCGTGGAGGTTCCTTATGCCTGCGGCCTCAGTTCCTTGTTGCTGATACCTGAAATGTGGAGCGGCCTCTTCTATGCTTGTTGTAAGTTGGTTTGTATGGCAGCGGCCCTGTTGTCCTTATGTGAGAGCGGCCCTATTATCTTGTATGGCAGCGGCCCTGTTGTCTTTATGTGAGAGCGGCCCTATTATCTAGAGTGGGAGCGGCCTTGTTGCATACCTGAAATGTGGAGCGGTC
>ML781790.1:1316912-1382773 GCA_009831015.1 Picea engelmannii | reverse complement strand
TACAGTGTGCAGCCCTCTTGATGGGGTATTTTTGTGGAGTGTCACTTGCTAAATTCTGTCTAGCAACTCACATCTGTTCACTGTCAAGTTAAAGGTTTATACACAGTCAAGTTCTCAGCCTCTTGGGTAAGGGTTTTACTGTGGGAGGGTGTTGGGCATTGTTATCTATCTCTGATTGGGATTGTGTTTTCTCCCTGTGGCCCTTAAGCTTGGTGGCAAGATAAGTTCCTTCATTTTGTGGTATAGAGATCCACTATAGATCTATGGACTGAACCTTTGTCTGAGCATACAAACAGGATCTATACCTAGTGTGTTTATTGTACTCTCTTCAGAGGTAGGTTGCTGTACCAGGTATGCTCCTTACTTATCCCTTTTGATTTGGATCTGATCTAACTACAGACTTGTTTAATATAGTATGCATTATGTAGATCTAAAGCTATATCTGTTGTGAAGTGATTAGACAAAATTGTTGGATCTGAAATATGCGTTTAGTCTTATAGATACACTGTTGTGTTCAGATCAGTTCATTGCTGCCTTAGATCTGAGATATATTCATATATGTTCTAAGTTTAGATCTACATGTTTGTTCTGAGTTTATATCTATGTGTTTAAGTTTAGATCTGTACATTCTAAGTTTAGATCTGAGTTTATATCTATGTGTTTAAGTTTAGATCTGTACATTCTAAGTTTAGATCTGAGTTTATGTTCATATGTGATCAGAAGTTGTTGCTATCCTTCTTAGTCCAACTTGCTATATATCCTATCTCTGTTTGTGTAACAGATCAAATTGTTGTAAGCTTTGAAATTTGAAAAAGACTATTGTTCTGCATTTTCACCCTAAATCTAACAAGAGGTGCTAACACAGATGTGGCTGAGGAATGCAGGCCAGATGGAGGTGCTATTTTGGAACTGCTAATCTGCAGATCTGCTATCTCCTTGGTCATCCCACTGATAACCTGATTTTGCTGCTGCATAACTTGAATCTGCTGCTGTAAAACTGTTGTTGTTGCTGGAAAAACTGAATCTGCAGATCCTTGGGAGAGATGTCTTCACTTTGCTGTTTTTTGTGAGGCGTCATGTGTGGCACTAAGCAAAAAAGATTTGGCTTCAGATAGAGGAACAAAAAACAAATCTTTTACGTCCCTATTTTGTGCGCCTATATAAATAAAGCTATTCTATGTAGAAGATATCATTTTTGACATTGGAATAATAACTCTTCTTATCGTTTACCTTATATGCTGTTCCATTCCGTATCAATTGGTATCAGAGCTGATTTTTGCAGCCACCACTAGGGATCTGTTCCTTTCTTATTCATAGTTACAGAATATGGCCTTATTGACCATTTGAGTACGAAAATATGACTGTGAATTAATTCAGCCTTGTTAGAACAAAATTCAGTTCAATTCGGTCAACATATTGTGGACTGAATCCAAACAAATTTCTGCAATCCGATTGGGAGTCCATTGGACTTAAATAGTCTGAAATTCGGCCATGAATCAGTTCAGTAAAAGAAACCTGAAAAAAAATTTAAATGCCAAAACACCATGCCACTTTTTGCCTTGCCACCCCTGTGCGGTCTGCTCACTCAAGCCATTAACTCGCCTGCTCACTCAAGTTGTTTGTGACCCCTGTGTGGTCTGCTCACTCAAGCCATTAACTCGCCTGCTCACTCAAGTTATTTGTGACCCCTGTGCGGTCTGCTCACTCAAGTTATTTGTGACCCCTGTGCGGTCTGCTCACTCAAGCCATTAACTCGCCTGCTCACTCAAGTTGTTTGTGGCACATGGATAATAGTTTAACACTTACAGTGAATGGAGCATGTGTCATCAACGATTCTACAGTTTTTTATTTTTTTAAATGTGAAGAATTTGCATTTTTTTTGTACTGTTGGGATGTATGGATGTATGCTCTGATACAGGGATCAAAATTGATGTCGTCATTGCCCGTCAAGAGCCCTTTAGCCCACCCATCATAGAAGGGCATAAAATTATTTTCCGTTCAAATGAAAGTTAAAATAAAAAATGACTTGCTAGAGCCCTCGGGGGGCAGCTCAATTGGCAAGTGTCGTGATATGAAGTGTTTCAATTGGCAAGTGTCGTGATATGAAGTGTTTCAATTGGCAAGTGTCGTGATATGAAGTGTTATGTTCGATGAGGTTCCAAGTTCAAATCCCCCCGACTTACCCGTGCCTGCGGAAGGGGCATATGTATGGCACCTGGATGTTATAGTGGTAGCGGTCGGAATCGACCCCGTGTCACGCAAGTACGAGACCGACCTAGTTGCCGATTCCACCAGCCATAAACCAAAAAATATATATATATATTACTTGGCAAATTTGAAATGAAAATTATTTCGGATTTTTTCAATTGAAGGGCAAGGAAATTTTTCATAATATGTTCTACTCGTCATTGTTTTTTGGGTTTTTTTCCTTTATTAATCATTGATTTTATGCATTTTTTCCCTATGCCATGAAAATCAAAGAAGGAATGTTAGCATTTTTTCCCGGTACCATAGCAGTTTTTAAAATAGCAATGTTATCGTTTTTATACAATGCAACCTCATTGTCATGGACATCATGCCCATGTTACTATTAAGGCATGCATGTATCATCTATTTATTGGAATTCTAAACTGAGAGGTTTATATTGTTTTTCTTATAAGCTACAGACTACAACAGAGCCACCTATTGACATCCAGCAGTACCCTAATAGTCAGAATCAAATGCTTTGGTGGTCACTAGTGGTGAATCCTCTTGATACTTAGAAAAAGGGGAGGAACAATTTGAACTTGAGTCGGCCCCCCGAGTCGCAGTTGATATCTCCAGCTCCACTCGTCTCTTAGCAGTTCTCTTCGCACACGATTCAGCAGACCTCATATCCATACATCTTCTGCACGCGATTCAGCAGACATCATAGAAGATCCCATGCGACCTCATAGAAGATTTAGGCAAGTATTCAAGTAGATGATATGGTATTAACCTTCTATTTCTAATCTTATTGCTATGTAATTCCTTGGTTTCTGCAATTCTTTATGTTACTTCGATGTTATGAAGAAAGATTCCCTACCTGTTTAGTAATCTTCTCAGAGCTTCCTCTGTCTATACATAGCATTAATACCGCGAAAAATTCCCAACTAGCAATTTTCACTTAACCCACTTCTGCCTGAGTGGGTTTTGGTCCCAGGTCCACCGCTTTTCTTCATCTCTTTAGATGATGATCCTGTCTAGATTTAGATTTTCAACTTCATTTATATTTTCTAAAGCCCCAGTAGCAATTTGCACTTAGCCACTTCCACTTGCGTGGGTTTTGATCCCACGCTCCACCATTTTTCTTTACCTCTTCGGACAACAATCCTGTCTACATTCAAATGGTCGATTTCATTTATATTTTCCAAAGCTAGGGTTAGGCCACTTGGAAATGACAGGTAAATGACAAATTTGTTTAGAAACGCACTCATTGATTTTTCCAAGCCTGGACATTCATCCTGAACGTCTTTGTAAATGCAGATCGAGGCAATGCTTTCTTGAAGTATTAAAAGCGGATGTGTAAGCAGATAGCGTTCTTCTTGGTGGAAACATATTCCAGTTTTATTTTGAACTTTGAAGTCTTTGCAAAAGCGTGAGCATAGATTACTTGATGAAAACAATAGATTCCTTAGGTTTTCTAGATTATTCAGGTTTTCTTTCTTGGCTGATTGAAAATACAAGATGCAATGAATGGTAATTCGTCTCATTGGAAATATATGACACCATGCATCCTAATCTCTTTGCCAATGATGCATATACAAATTATTTTTTATTATAAACTTTGT
Source organism: Picea engelmannii (assembly GCA_009831015.1). Lineage (NCBI taxonomy): Eukaryota > Viridiplantae > Streptophyta > Pinopsida > Pinales > Pinaceae > Picea > Picea engelmannii. Next base: position 1,378,964 of record ML781790.1, on the reverse strand, counting down.
TTGCTTCTGATACGAAATGTGGTTCTTCACCATTTTAAATATAATGTCAATGACATGTTTATCTTATAATCTCACCTTCTCAGGTTAGCTTGCTCGGATTTATGGATGGATTGCATCCTATCAATCTTCTTTCTGTATGTTCAATACGGAGAGACAGCATGGTATAACATCAATCTCGATGTCTTTTGTTCATATGCATATCTTTAAATTTTATTTATTATGTAATATAGAAATGTGTTGCATGGCTATTGGTAAACTTAAAATGATGTGTGAGAGTAATACATAAAATATCATCACTACAGGGTATTTAGTTAATAAAAATTGAAGCTTGACCAAATTATTTAGATTTAATTGCACGAATTAAGAGTTAGATTTTTCACAAGTAAAGAGTTAAAAGGATTAAAATTAACACTTCAAATGGAAATATAAGCTTCTTCTTCAAATTTGATCCCTGCTCTGATATATTTTTTGGTATTGAATTTTCGTATCATATCGAATTTGTATTTGCATATGGTAACTATAGTACTATTAAGGGGAAACTTGTTGTTTACTATGTAACAAAGAATCTTTTGATTTAGTTGAAAAAGAAATCATGCTCTTTTTTGAAGTCTGCCGATTTTTTGGATAACTTTTTCCCAAAAAAATTCCGAGACGATGATTTAGAAACACTGGAATAAATAAATGCGCTTGATAAGTTAAGCCCTTCAAGCCTGCCTGCTTTGGTACGCACTATTATAATTAACATGTAATTTCTTTCTACAAAACAAGCATTTATTCACAATCTCGGGCAATGCTTAATTCAGCTATGATAACGCAAACCACGCTTGTAACCATAAATAACATAGACTCAAACAGCATATAGCATAACTAAAAATGAAGGCGCGTCCGAGCGGAAACATACCATTTTGTTGGTTCTTTTAGAAGCTTGTATTTCCCATATCTGTATGACAGAAACATGGCCCAGAAATTAGTCATTTAGACAAATATGAATCAGGGCAGGTTTCCACGGATTGCATGGGATATGCCCTTGAAAAAATACAGAATAAGCAAAAAAAAATCCCTAAAAAGCATATATCATACTTGCGCTTCCAGTCAATCTGGTCCTTGCAGCGGCCACATACACCGCTTACTTCCGACAATGGACGAAACTTCCCTCCAGGCTCCTGAGAGAGAGTGAGGACATTTTAGCAGAACCAAATTTTCCTTTTTTCAACATCAGAATAAGCAGATGACAGTATAGGTCTTACCGTCTCGTTCTTTTTGCAACCAGCAGCCGGCTTCCATGCGAACCTGAATTAACAGAGCAGTCAAATTTGGGTTCCAAAAGAACGAAAACCATAAAACCAAAGCAGAATGGATGAATGCGTGGATAATATGTTTACTTGTTCGGATGCTTGGGAGGACCGCTCCGAGTAGACATTTTAGAGGTAATGTTAATCAAATGGAAATGAGGCCTCTTTGTCTATTCATCTGATTGAAGGTTCAATGAGTGGAGTCTCGCAATGGGAAATGGGGACGACATTCGGCCTTTATGTCTTTCGACCACTTCAGATTTTATTATAGTAAAGCTGAATTAATTCACTCAGAACATAAAATCGTGCAGTGCCATCTTGTTCTTCGCACTAAGGGTCGTAGCATTTCATATGGATACAGTTTGCCATATCTTCATAGTAATTTTCCTCTTTAAACATGTTACCTATGATAAACTCTCAACCCTAAATATTTTTGGTTAGTTCAAATGATTAGATGAACAATTTATGAATAGATCTCATCAATAATCTCATTCTTAAAAGTAAAAGCAAACATGTCAAAAAAATAGGATTTGAACTCAAGTAGAGAAAGTAAAGAGTAAGTAACAACTTTCCTTAGAATCACTCAAGTTACACACAATTCATAAAGTAGGATTTAAACTAACCACTTTTCCTTAAAACCTTTCAAGTTACACCCAAGAAACAAGAAAATTGTAACATATTCTCTTTTAAAATACAATAATTATATTGTTTGTACTAGATGTTTAAATTAAACTTGGAAAAGTCATTTTTTGACAAAAAAAAAATCATGATGTAAATAATGTTTATGTCAATATTTGATGTTTGTTTTATTTTGATTCGAAAAACCCTAGGCTCCCGGTGCGGCTCGACCTTAAGGTTTCATAGCCGTGAACATTCAACAATGGAAATTGTTACCCAGCTCCTAGCCATGTGCTACAGCCTTCCATCTAATCGTGATAGTGGTTAGGGTCTTTTCAGAGTTTTAATGAAGAGTTTAATGTAATTTGTGTCTTCTTGGATGGAGGAAGAATGTGTTGATTACGAGGCGGAACGGATCAAATTGGCAGATATCTTTCTCAACGATGAGGAGTTTGCTAGTCTGCAATAGCTCAAGCGCAATGAATGCGGATTGAATCATGATCCATTCGACAGTCAAACTTGTGGGTTGGGGTCACATTTCATGTTTTTCGAAGGCCTCCATGCCTAAAGCAATGGTCGGCTACCCCCAATCTAGGACACCTCTTGCATGGGAAGGCACTCAAGCCCGAAGAAGGATCGAGAACAACCCATTTTGTGTGGTTTATCTTCGCATGCAGTGATTCAGTCAGCAAGGACATAAGCGAACCCCTTAGTATCAAGCTCTGAAATTTTATCGTTACATAGTGGTGATCCTTCTCGTGTGCCTAAGCACAAGGCTAGGTGTTGGAAAGCTATGAAGGAGAAGTGTCATTTGGTAGTGGGGGAAGACATAGTTATGAGTGAAGTCCCAGCTTTGTTGGGCCACATATCGATGGGGAGGTTTTCTGGTATGGTGGTGTGGGCCTCGACGCTAAAAGGATGGCTAGACACAAATTGGGTTGTGTTGTTAGACTATCGTCCTATATTACATACCTTGTCAAGAGGGTGGATTGCCTTTAAGATTAATTCCAAGGAAGATTTAGAGAAAATATTCAATCGGGTATGGATTAGGGATCATTGGGTCTCATTATGAAGGAATGGGCAGTAAATTTTGACCCAGCATGGGACTCCCTTTCACCCACTAAGGTTTAGGCAATTTTTCTAAACTTACCAATGGTTTTCTGGAGCGAAGCTATTCTAGTGTCCATAGGAAATCAAATAGATAGGTTCATGGGGTGCAAGTCGGGATGGGAAACCAAGCCAGACAAGCATTAGGCATGGATTCAAATCAAAGTTGACCTTCGAGCAGGATTGTTGGACAAAACGGAACTGGTTTTTGAAGGTTGTTCATTGATTCAATGCATCGACTACTAGAAGGTGCCTTTCAGATGTTTTGGTTGTCACGAAGTGGGACATCTAATGGCACAATGTCGAAGACCCCCTTCGTAGTTCCCTACTTTCAAGAAATTATGGAAGAGGAAAGTAGTTTCGGTCTCAGAGGAACCAAAAAAGGTGATGGACAAGGTTTCATCGTCGTGCACTAGCTCTCAGGCCCACTCAGGAAACATGCAAGGCGATCATGATGGGGGATTCTCGAAGCTTTGAACCCTGGTAAGTCACTTGTTCCTTCGAAGAATAGCTCTTCATTTTTAAATTATGAAAAGTCGATGACATCATAAGCAAATGTCGATGATCTGGATTTATGAGCGGAACGAAAGGAATAACAGACTGAATACAATAACACAGAGATACGGAGAACAACAACAGATATCCAGTGAACAATAACTTCTATTGAATAAATAAAATAGGTTGAAATTGTAAAACTGCAGAACTGAAACAACTTGCTCGAATGGTGGTAGTTATCTCTGAGAAGAGATGTGGTTGCTACGCACATTTGTTTGAGCATAATGATTACAATGAGGCTTCAAAGGCCCTTTTAACGTTACTCATGAATGTCAAAACCCTAGACATCCAAAAACATAACCCTATGAGATGAAACGCCAAAAGTTATGTGGGCCCCAATGGGTAAGTTGGTACCTCAACTTCCCAAGGTCGTAACTTTTGCATACGACCTATGTTTTAGGCATGCGATAGCCTGTTGGAAAGGTCTTCTCGAGAACTACACATTATGTCGTCAAACTCTAGCTCTGTTTATAGTTTGATTGTGACAAACTAAAAAAACATTGTTTAGGGCCCCAAAACAGCCATGGAAGTATAGAAAGATGTGTTGACATGAAAACTTTTACAATAAGCCAGTTGGATTAGTTGGGTGGCCACCAGTCTCCACCTGGAAGATGTGTAGGGCTTCAGACATCCCCGAAAGTGTAGAACCCACAATTACAAAGAAGTACAGAAGAACGTGTTGAACTAAAAACTGTCAAGAGGAGTCAGTTGGAATAGGTGGGTGGCCACCAATGTCCACCTAGATCAATCATCCCCCCCTAGGAAGTAATGGTCTCCATTGTGTTGATTTCCCCCATCAAGTGAGGAAAATTCTGTTGAATTTGGCCCCGGGTGAGCCACTTGCCTTGGTGTAGGAGTCGCCCTGCCTTGACAACTCGATAAAGTTGGATCCTCTGCTAGCGAGTGCTCTTGACCTATGTGTCCACTATCTTATCAATGGATGCATGTTCCATGCAGTCAGGGTTGAGCTCTGTTGGTGTCAACTGTTTTGCGACCCCTGAGGTGTCCAATAATTGTGGAAAATATGGTCAAAGGAGGTCCACATTGAACATTGGGTGCAAGCCAAGGAATGGTGGAGTGTTGAGCTCAAAAGTGTTATTACCCACAGCCTTGGTGATAATGTAAGGCCCATAATGAAGTGGGCGAAGCTTCTGATGGGGCCCTGTAAGGCACTCTTTCTGCAAATGTAACCAGACCTTGTCTTCCAATTGAAACTGGTGCGATACCCGGTGTTGACCATGGCGTTGTTTGTACTTAGCATTGGCTTTCTGCAAAATATCATGGACCTATTGGCGGATGTGTTGAATCTACTCAATGCATCTGATGGCTTTGTCGGCCTCAGACTAAACATGGGAAGATTATGCATGTGTGGTTGCAAGAGGTAGTGCAACATCAATGGGATCCAAGGGTTGGAATCCCAACCCCACCTGAAATGGGCTATGGTCAATGGAGCTATGGAGAGCCATGTTGTAGTTGTGTTGAACATAGGGAAGACTCTCATCCCATGTACGGAGATGCTTAGAGTTGTACATGCGCAGGATGTGCACAATCATTCGATTGACGACCTTTGTCTGGTCATCGGTTTGGGGGTGGAAAGCAGTGGATTTAGTGAGCTTGGTGTCCAACAGTGACCAGAGACTCGACCAAAATGTGTTAAGAAACTTGTTGTCTTGATATGAGGTGATGGTCTGTGGTATCCCAAAATGGACCCACACCCGTTCAAAGAAGATCTTGGCAGTATCTTTCACTGTGATGCTCTTCTTGCAGGTTGTGATAATGGCCATCTTCAAAAACTGATCAACCACCACAAATACACAATCATTTTCGTGCTTGGTGGACGGAAGGCCAAACATGTAATCCATCAAGATGGATTCCCAAGGCCTCTTGGGAGTGGGGAGAGGGGTGTATAAGCCTTGATTCTTGATGGTTGGCTTGGAAATGGCACAGGAAGTGCAATATCTGATATACTTGATAACGTCTTGTCAAAGTTTTGGCTAAAAAAAAAGTTTATGTAGAGTGGCCACAGTTTTCTCCAGGCCAAAATGTCCCGCCATCCGACTGTAGTGAGCCTCCCAAATCAGCTTTGCACACTCTCTTATGGGAACACAAAGGTGGCCCAGATGGCATAACAGTCCATCCTGGATGTGAAAATTGGTGACATTCACTCCTGTACCCAAGAGCTTATAGGTGGTGGCGAATTCAGGGTCACACTGATAAAGTTGGGGCCACTCATATGCCTCATGCCCACAGGAATGGAGCATTGTGGTGAGTGCAGTAACGTGAGGGAGACTGAGGCAGTCAACGACATGATTTGTGCTCCTTGTCTTATACTTGATGTTGATATGGAACTATTGTAGGTATGTGGACCACTTTTGATGGTGATCGTTCTGCAACTTCCCCTGTGTCTGTATGAACTGCAAAGGTTTGTGATCCGTGTGGATGATTGTCTCCTTTCCCAGAATGTAATGCTTCCATTAACGACAGGCTTCTACAATGGAATACATTTCTTTGTCATAGGTGGGGAATTTCCGAACAATATCTAAGAGTGTCTAACTATGGTATGCTACTGGATGACCATGCTGAGTGATAATTGCACCTATCGCATAGTCAGAGGCACCAGTCTCAATCTCGAATGGTTGTTGCAGATCAGGTAAGGAGAGTACTAGAGTTGAGCACAAGCGATGCTTCAGATCATCAAATACTTGTTGTTGTGCCTGCCCCCATTTGAACTTTTCCTTGCCACTGCCTATGGTTACTTGGCCGAGGACCCATGCAATATGGGAGAATCCCAACATGAACCTTCGATAGAAGGTGGAAAGTCCCAAGAAGCTCTGAAGCTCGGTTAGTGTGGTCAGGGCTAGCCAGTCATGAATGACTTGGATCTTAGCCAGATCCACATGTACCTCATGCTCATCAACAATGTAGCCTAATTATTGGACCTTATTCATGAAAAAGGAGCATTTTTCCAAGTTGGCATATAGCTTGTGTTGCCGCAGAGTGCCCAAAACCTGTTGAATATGTTGCATGTGCTCCTCCCAAGTTTTGTTGAAGATGAGGATTCCATCCAGATATACCACCACAAAAGAGTTGGTGAAGGGTCTCAATACATCATCCATCAATCTCATGAAATTTGATGGTGCATTTGTTAAGCCAAAGGGCATGACCAGCCATTCGAAGAGACCTTCTTTAGATTTGAAAGTTATCTTCCATACATTAGTTGGTTCGATGGGAACTTGGTGGTAGCTAGACTTTAGGTCAATCTTGTTGAAGAAATTTTCCCCTTGAGCTGGTCAAGAAGGTCATCAATCCGGGAATTGGGTATCGGTTTCTGACTATGATTTTGTTTAATGCTTTTTAATCAATGCAGAGCTGTCAGGTCCCATCTTTCTTCTGCACCAACACAATTGGGCTTCTGCAAGGGGAGGAGTTGGGTCAGATGTTCCCCTTTTGAAGCAGCTCTTGGATATGGCACTTGATTTCATCATTTTCCATCAGCGAGCAACGATAGACTGGTCCATTCGGCAGCGGTGCATCAGGGGTTAGATTAATTGGATGCTTGACTTGGAAGTGTGTTGGTACTCCAGTGGGTGAGGAGAAGATGTCTTTGTACTCTTCCACGATCTCGTTCACTTGCTTATGTTGCAAAGAGAGGCTTTGTGTAGAGTTCACGAATGTGGCGGCGAACTTCTGCTTACTGCAAGCACGAATCACAAAGAAGAACTTCTCGGTCTGCGAAATGACCTTACTGCATTGCTTAGCAAAGATTAAAGAAATAGTGGTAGGCGACGCTACCTCTAGTATCTTGTAAAATTGTCTACCTGAAGTAATAATAACACTGTGGGGTCTAGACGCATACACAACATGTCGCTTCCACAAATATGGTTGGCCCAAAAGAACATCACAAACTTCAAGGGGAGCAATATAACACAATACCTCGTCTTTGAAGGGCTTGATGTTGTAAGGCAGACGACATTGTTGGTTGACACGAAGATCTTGTCCTTAGCGAAGCCAGTCGATGGTGTAGGGTTGTAGGTGCGGTGTTATCAGTAGGTCCAGTCGCTTGACGACCTTTGTTGAAATCATGTTCTTTTGACTGCCGCTATCGACAATGAAATGCAATGGAGTCCCCTTTACCCACATTTGTGAGTAAAAGAGGCGTTCCCTTTCCTCTAGTTCTTTTGGTTCGCTTGGTTGGACTTTGGTGGTAGCGATAGTGGCACTGGGTATGGTATCGATCATCCACTTCTGGACTTGATTCGGAGTCAGAATATGCCTCTGAATCGAAAGCTTTCAGTTTGGCCACCAGTGACTACTTGGAGAGACATTCTTCGATGTTGTGCCAAGGGATTTTATGGTATTCACACCATTTTCCTGTGTCCTTCTTTGACTTCTCATTACCCTTCTTGAATTGTGGCTTAGACTGGTTGTCCTGAGAGCATCCATATTTTCCCTGTCCCTTGTTTTGTGGGTTGGGACCGCCTTTGCTCTACTTCGGCTATGAGGAGTTTGCAGATCCAAACTCTCGCCTCTTCTGCTTAAATTTCTACTCAATCTTGACAACATATCTATAAGTCGCACCTAATGATGTGATGTCTAGAAACTCCATTTATATTCGAATGTATCTATGTAGATAGTTGTGGTATTTGAGCACCAGATGTCATTCAGAGTCTTTGATACCCAATTTGGTGTGTAGGGTATGAAAAATATTGGTGAAATATGGTATTGTCTGGTCCCTTTCCTGACGCAGGATGGTCCATCTTGTGTACTGATCCTCATAACTTCCAACAAGGTAGCATTGTTATTTAATGGCATCCCTGAAGGAATCCCATGTGGGGGTGACCGCAAATATTGCAGATTCTTCTATGGCCCTTTGCTCATAGTAAGTATCCCACGAGTCTTTAACATGGGGGATAGCCTTGAGGAGTACAAAAGTAATATTTTCCCTGTCGGAAAAAATTGTAGACTAAAAAATACCCTTCGAGCAAATTCAACCATTTATCTACAACATCTGCATCTATCAGTCCTTCAAATAATGGAATATCAAAATTTACTTGTACCTTGAAGGGAGTTGCATGGCCGCTTGATGAAGATGCATCCCCTGTGGGCAGCCGAAGAAGGATCTGTGCAAAGTTTTCCATCATTTCGTTCCTTTGTCGCGCAAGGGATTCATCGAGCAACATTTTAAAAGGATCTCCTGCTCCATCATCTTTCTTCTCGTTTTCCATGGGTTGTTGTCGAGCTTAGCGTGGCCAATCTTGCAAAGGCTTGACTGGTTTGAGTCCCAACTTCTTGTACCCAGATCTTGTCGGGGACATGCACAAAGAAAAATAAATGAAAAGAAGATCGCTTTGATACCACTAATCCAGATTTATGAGCAGAATGAAATGAATAACAGACTGAATACAATAACAAGGAGATACGAAGAACAACAACATATATCCAATGAATAATAACTTCTATTGAATAAATAAAATAGGCTGAAATTGTAAAACTGCAGAACTGAAACAACTTGCTTGAATGGTGGTAGTTGTCTCTAAGAAGAGATGTGGCTGCTACACGCATCTGTCTGAGCAGAATGATTACAATGAGGCTCCAAAGGCCCTTTTAACATTACACATGAATGAAAAAACCCTAGACATCCAAAAATCTAACCCTAGGAGATGAAATGTCAAAAGTTATGTGGGCCCCGATGGTTAAGTTGGCACCTCAACTTCTCGGGGCCGTAACTTTTGCATAAGACCTTTGTTTTATGTGCGTGATAGCCCGTTGGAAAGGTCTTCTTGAAAACTACACATTATGTTGTCAAACTCTAACTTTTTCTACAGTTTGACTGTGGCAAGCCAAAAAAACACGGTTTAGGGCCCTAAAACGGCCCTAGAAGTACAAAAAGATGCGATGACATGAAAACTTCCACAATAAGTCAGTTGGATTAGGTGGGCGACCACCAATCTCCACCTGGAAGATGTGTAGGGATTCTGACAACCCCAAAAGTGTAGAACCCACAATTACAAAGAAGTATAGAAGAACATGTTGAACTAAAAATTGTCAAGAGGAGCCAGTTGGAATAGGTGGGTGGCCACCAATATCCACCTAGATCAGTCAACCCCATGGGCTCTACCAAGGATGTAGGTTTTTCATCTTCATCCCTTTCTCCCCTAAAAAAGTCTAGATCCCTCTAAGCCCTTGGGTTTTGGAGAAAAAAGTTGCTCGGCCTCCCCTTTCCTCTGATGTGGTGTCTCCCCCAAGGCCCCTGGTTCTTCCAAAGGATAGGGAGGAAAGTCCTTCGGTCTCTCACTCCGAATCCTTGTCCTTGAAGTCTATCATAAAATATGTGTATTTGTTAAGATTCTGAATCAAAAAAGATATGAAGCCCCCTTGTTCTGGTGGTTTGGTGCAGGGTAAAGGTCGGGCTCCCCAAGTAGGTAGAAAATCTCATATGTCTTTAGCCCAGCAACAGGCTATGAAGGAAATCAAATATGGGAAGCAATCAACCATTTTGAGGGGCCTTGGAATGGGGAAAGCCATGTCCAGCAATTACAAATGATTATCTTGTCTCTTAATGAGTGGGAGGTAGGGGGGTGCCCCAAAAATGCAATCCCTCGAAAGAATGGTAGAAGAATGCAAGCTTGATATTTTATTAGTTCAAGAAACCATGTGCCCTGGGGAAAATGCTATAGAAGCTTCCAACTCGTGGCCAAAGGAATGGTCCTTCTGTTTAAAGGATGTGATAGGTTTTTTGGGGGGTCTCTTATCTGCATGGGGTCCATAGCTTAAGAAAGCATATATGACAGTATATGTTTTTGGAATCATTCTGAATGTGAAGGATTTCTCTCTGGCTTCATCTTTTAGAGTAGTCAACTCCTATGGCACATATGCTGATAAAAGGCCTTTTTGGGAGGGCTTAAGCAACTACAACATCCTACATGCTCCCAATGTAGTAATAGAGGGTGATTTAAACTTCACCTTGTCCCTAAAAGAAGTTTGGGGGAAGCATCCCAAAAGGGACCCTTTGGAGGGATTCTTTTCCCACTGGATATCTACTCATAAATTGGTGGACTTGGAGCCCCAAAAAATCTCTTAGACTTGGAGAAAGGGTAGAAAGGGTGGAGATTTAGTTGCTAAAAGACTAGATAGGTTCTTGGTGGCGGAAAACATGTTGGCCAACCCATGGATCATCAAATTGTTTTTGACAATGGGGGGTGATTCAGATCACATGTCAATCCTATTGAATCTCAAAAGGAGTCTCTAAACCTCCAACTCCCTTAAAATTTAATCATGATTGATTGAAGGAATCAGATACCATAATCTTTTTGCAGACACCTAGACCCATCTCAAAGTTATTCATGGTAGCTCTTATATGCATCAAATGGCTTCTAACCTTGAAAAAGTCAATCGTTTATCTAGAACATGGTCGCATAATTTAAGCCTTAAAAACCAAGATCACTTAAGATAGTTCAAAGGCGGACTTTCAGATTTGTTAGTATCAAAGCCTTTGGATTCCATGTCAAAGGAGGAAGAATAGTTAGGTTATTTACTAAATAAAAAGGTTGAACTCCTAGCTCTAGAGGAATCAAAGTGGAGGCTTAAGAGTAGGGTGCTCGCTCCAGGAAGGAGACAACAACTCCAAATTCTTTCATAGTTATGCAAACCGCAGGAGAAACCTCAATTCAATAACATAAATCAGAAATCGTGAGGGACAGAAGCTCTCCACTTTTTCTGAGATCGCCAAAGCTAGAGTAAGCTATTTTTTTGGTCTCTTATCAGCCCGGCTAGGTGTCCTATAAAGGAAATCCTAGAGCATGTTGATCTATTCCCAAGATCAATCACTGATGAGATGAATGAGTCCCTTTAGGTGGAAATTTTGGAGGGGGAAATGTTGGTAACATTGGAAGCATTCCAGAAAAGCAACATCCTTGGACCAAATGGACTTTATATTGAGTTTTTTCTAGGATTCTATGATCTTATCAAATAATATTTACTTAAGACTATGTAAGAATCACAAAGATCGAGCAAAATATTGGGCACCTTGAATATGACCTTCTTGGCATTAATTCCCCCCCAAAAAGGAGTCCTCCTTGTTTGAGGATTTCAAACTCATTTTTTGTTGCAATCTAATTTTCAAACTCATATCCAAGATAATTGCAAATTGGCTTAAACCTATTTTAAGTGAGCTTATATCGGAGGAACAATTTGGGTTCCTTTTTAAAAGACAGATTCATGATGCAGTTTCTCTGGCTCAATAAGCTTTTCACACTATAAAGACTAAGAAGATTCCATCCTTTGTCTTAAAACTCAATTTGCCAAAGGCATATGACAAAGGTAATTGGACTTTCATGAGATTAGCCTTGATTCAACTTAGAATGAACCTGCATACAGTAAATTGGATCATGCGCTGTATCAAAACTACTTCTTTTGCAGTCTTGGTAAATGGATCTCGATCATCCTTCTTTAGTCTATCAAGGGGGCTAAGACAAGGATGTTCTTTGTCCCGTTTTCTCTTTCTCATAATGGTGGAAGGTCTCAACAAACTCATTGAAAATTCTAAAAGGAAGGGACTTCTAAAAGGATTAAATATGGCTCCTAATGTTATTATATCTCATTTGTTATTTGTAGATGGCATAATTAATTTTGGTGCAGGAAATGTGTAGGAATTTAAAGCGCTAAAATCCATCCTTAATTTGTATTGCGTTGCTACAAGAATGCAAATAAATAGGGAAAAATCAATAATGTTGTCATGTTCCCTCGATGAGGATTCCTTGGAGGAGTTAAAGGTTTGTTTTCCATTCATGTTGAAATGCATAGATGAAGGAACAAAATACTTGGGTTTCGATCTCAAGCCCGTGGGTTACAAAGTAGAAGATTGGTTATGGCTTCTGAGGAAAATTTAGGCAATAGTGTCAAATTGGACCTTTCGTTAGCTTTCAAGAGGGGGTCGTGATAAACTCAGTGTTAAGCAACATTCCTGTCTATTGGGATTCCATTGCAAAGATACCAAAACGTATCCTTACAAAAATAAAAATAAAAACTATGGTTTCAATTCCTCTATTTGGGTAAAAATGATTCAATGGGCATCCCATTAGTTAAATGGAGACAAAATACTACGCCAAAAAGATATGGAGGATGGGGGATTAAAAACCCCTTCTGGTTCAATAAGGCCCTAGCCGCAAAAATTATTTGGAGACTAGCACATAATTCTCAATTGTGGGGCAAGGTGATAGCAGCCAAATACTTCTGAGGCAGATCAACTTTGGATTGGTTCAGAGAACTGATAAAATCGGTAGCCAACTGTGATCCAGATTTATGTAGGAACACAATGAAATACATAAATACACATAAACGCAGAGATGCAATGGAAATAAGACTTCATTTCATTAATAACAAATGACTAAAAAATGCTTATAGACAGAATGGAAATAAACTAGCTAGGGCACTGGTAGCTTATCTCTGAGAAGAGATGTGGCTGCTACTGGCCTCTTAACTACCTGTTACAATGAGGCTCGAAGGCCTATATATTATTGAGAAACAATGGAAAACCCTAAACATCCCAAAACCTAACCCTAGGAGATGAAACGCCAGAATATGGGCCCCGTTGGGGTAAATTGGTACATCAATTTCCCGGGGTCGTAACTTTGGCATACTATCTCCGTTTGACGCACATGATACATCATTAGAAATATCTATCTGAGGACTACACTGTTGATAGCGAATATCGATTTTGGAATGAACTCATATTTGCCAGAGCATTCATGCCCAAAAATGTCATTTAGGGCCTCAAAATAGCTCTGGAAGTTCAGGACCGAAGAACTGTTAAAAATAGTAAATTGTGCTACAATTAAGGAAACTGAAAAACTGAAAGAAACAATGGTGTGGGTCCAAGTGGAATAGGCAGGTGGCCACCAATATCTACCAGGATAAAATTGCTCCATAGGGTGGAAAGCCATGGTAGAATCCTTTCCTACAATCGGAAAACGGTGCTCCTAGAAATTAGGCAATGGGAAAACAGTCTGAATTGGGGAATACCCTTGGGAAGGGGCTTTTGACTCCTACAAATTGTCTAACTTTTTGCTCAATGTTCTTCACAATTTAGGAATATACTTTATATGGGATGCAAGGAAGGAAAACGTAGATGAAGTGGGGCATTCAAATTGGAAATATTTGGGAGATCTAGGTTTAGAGTAGGAAATGTCAGAAGAATGGGCAATTTTTGTGGAAATCCTAAAACTAAAATTTATTTATTTAAAGGAATATGATATTGATTCGTTGTGTTGGGTGAAAAATCTAGCAAATGGAATGTATTATGTAAAACTGGGCTATTTAGCGTTGGCAGAAGAGGATTTTTAGGAGTCAGTCCAATGGTGGTGGGCAGACATTTGGAAACTAAACACCCCTATAAAAGTTTCTTTGGCCTACTGGCTAGCCTTGAGCAACAAAATTCTAACATGGGAGATTGGAATAAAACAAGGATGGATTGGGCCAAGTAGATGTGCCCTCTGTAAGGATGAAGAGGAAACTACGTCCCATCTTATTGTGTCTTGTCTTTTCACTCGCAATGTCTGGAAGGCGAATTGTGATAACCTCAAGTTAAATTTTTAGTTGGCAGGAAGTTCTCTGGAGAAATGGCTCTTTGACTGGAAACGATCACAAAGCATTAGTTCTTATGGTTCTACTACAAGTATTTTTCGTATATTTCATTTGGTGGGCCAAAAATTTGGCCATTTTCCAAAACATGGTCATGAATTTTTGAGATGGTGGCAGGTCTCATCACCAAAATGTCCTTTGATTTCAAGAACAAGATAAAGAAGATTAAGGAAATCCCAAAAGTGAAAGAAGGAATCCCTTAGGGATTCTTCGATGGTGCTTTTCAGGGACACCCCTCTTTATGCGACATTGGAGTTATCATATTTATATCTAAAGAGCATTTTTTCAAAATCTGTTATGCTCTAGGTCATGGAACTAACGTGAAAGCAAAATTGTTGCAATGTGGACTCTTCTGTACTATGCTAAAATGTTAGATTTGCGGAAAATTCATATTTTCAGGGACTCCAAGGTAGTTATAGATTGTTAAAATAAGAGAGTCCAAATCCAAGTGGTTAAACTTCAACCCCTCTTAAATCACATTCGAAACTCTATGGATGAGTTTGAATGGTCTTCTTTCAACCATGTCTATAGGGAGCTCAACAAGAATGCGGATGGGTTGTCCAAGGAAGCGTTGGAGCTTGATCCAGGTTCTTTCATTGTGTAGAAATATTTTTGTGGTCTGATATGTGATGAAAAATATTTTCTTTTGTAAGGCTGCAAAGTGGCTGAGGAACATGGGTTTTTAAAGCCCCTCTTTTTCGTTTGAATTATGATTGTATTGTATGTATGTAGTGTTGTAATGGATGTAAATGGAATGTATGGGAACAAAATATAAGGAACGTTGAAGGTGATTGCTCCTATGTAGTGTAGGTCATGAAATTGGTCAAGGAGAAGTTGAAAGCTAAATCAGATTGGAAAAAAGATAATCTGGAAGAATGATTCAAGGATTGGATTCAAGATAGACCGGTTAAACTCTACGTTGGCTTACCAAGTATTATGATCTCCAATATTTGGTGGGCACATAATAACTATATTTTCAAGGACAAATTCGTGCCTCCTGAAATTACAACAACGATAACTCTAAACCAGGAAGTCGAGTTCAAAGAATACCTTAAGTAAAATAATCCCAGGAATCTTGTTCTTCCATCACTTGACTATGAAATACCATGGGGTTATTTCGATGGGGCATATCAGGGGCATCCCCCCATGTGTGGGGTCGGGGTTGTGTTTTATATAAATCATAATCATTACATGTTTATCAAGTATGCTCCTGGAATGTGAAACAATAATAGAGCATAATTCACTTCTGTCTGGACGTTGTTGGAGACAAAAAAAAGGACATTAGAAATCTCCAAGTCATGGGTGACTCAAAGCTGGTCATCGATTGAGCAAGACAAAAAAACGTAGCTTAAGACATCAGATTGGCCTCAATCATGAGAGACATTAAACTAGCCTTATATTCCTTTGAAGGGTTGTCATTTCACCACATCCTTCATGAGATAAATGTCAAGGAAGATGAACTCTTTGAATATGCCCTCGCTCTTCCAATGGAGGCCCATGGTTTCTATGAATGCATCAAAGGAGAATACATTGAAGTAGAGGAGTTTCGACTCTAAGGGATACTCTACTTCTTTTACTAGTTTGGAAATGATTTTGTAAGCGTAGATACGAACATATGAATAAATGCATAGTAGCGATAGTGAAGGATTAAGATAGGAACTAGGAAATTTGTTAAAGAGTTGTTTTTGTATCGGGTTTGACAAAGGCCATTGTTTTGGACTGGAACATGCATATCCCTTTTTGGTGAATATAAAAGTTTTTTTTTTCCATGGAAAAAAAAAATTCAAAGGATATGCAAAAATAAAAATATAACTTGAAGGAAGCAAATGAAGAAATTAGGAAAAAATATGATTAGTTTTCATAATTCACCATAAGATCCACATTGATAATGTTTTCTAACAACATTTTAAATCCCATAACTGGATCCATCTTCAAGAAAAGCAGTCGAATGAAAGAGAGGTAGTGGAACACGGTAAATAGTGAATGGCATAGATGAATCCAAGAGGCCAAATAGGTCATGCAACCGAGAGATAACATAGATTGGCATTATAAAATAAAAGAAAGACCCTACAAAATGCTAAAAACAAAGGAAACAACATAAAAACTAAAAATTGGATAATAAAAACCAAGGACATTTAGAAACTAAAACAAGAAAAGGTTAATGTAGGAAAGTGGGAAAAGGAAAAGGCAAGGGAAGGATTGAAAAAAACAATGAAGAAATCAAAAGTTGCATAAGCATAAGCAAGAATTTCTTAATATCAATTAGGTCTAGCTTGAGTGGTTGTGGGATGGAGTGTTATCCTCCCGACTAATTAGGTTTTATTCTCGTAAGTGACATGTTGAGGTTGTAATGATTATATTGTTGTAATGGCTTTGAATCCTATTGTTGACCCGACCTTATGCTAAAGAATATAGGGTTTACACTGGGTATCATCCTCTAAATGAGGGGAAGTGCTTGAGGGTTTTCTCCAAATATTTTACCTAGAAAAAAAAAGCAAGAACTTCTTAATGATGTTAAGAATGTAAAAAGGCAGCTAAAAGAGGAAAAATCAAAGATCATTATTGAAGAAATGAATAAAATTGTGAAGAAGCCTAGGAATCTTTTGATAACAAAGAAGAAATGCAAACAATAATTGAAGAAGGAAGAAATAAATTAATGGAAAATATTACCATTCAGCTTCAACAAGAGAAGGAAGACAAAATTTAAAAAGACCGTCATAAAAATACTTGAAGAAGTTTAGCTACAACTTGAGGATGTACATGTCAAATGTGATAGAATTATCTCAAAAGAAAGAAGTATTGAAGACCAAGCAGAAAGGATAGAGCATGCCATTGTCTTTGAAAAGAAGACTGATGATATGGGTGGGAAAAATGAAGGAAAACCATCAAAAGTGGAACCATATCAACACCCTCATTATCAAGAAAGTTGCCAAGAAAGACAAGAAGATCGATATCAACATCATCAAGGAAGAAGATGGAATAAGCAATTATACTCATGGAATAGGGCATCGAAGAACCATTATTTGATGAAATATTTGTAACATACTTGAACCACCTGCCTGGTCACATCATTGCGTAAACACTTTGTCACAACTCTCTTTGCTCACTGTAACACACCCAAAACCTTCTTCGAGGAGCGATATATAAAACTTCTACCCTGACACCAAAATAAAAGGAAATATACATTGCAACATGACTACCAATCATGCATCTAACAACACTTGCAAAAACCACAAACATAAACTAAAACAGTAACACATAACGACATATAAATTATGAACTCATAGTTCTTATGCACAACAATTAAATATATGAACATGAAATAAACACATATATAAACACTTATCTTTAAGCAACAAAGATGCAACTGACTGCAGGGGATGGATGCTCCTCCCAACCATATATCTGTTGCTCCAGATCTTGCAACAAACCACCCCCGAGCTAGGGCTATGAATCCATAAAAGAAGGTGTCCCTCATAATCCAACACTTCCCATGGTAGCTAGTCTTCCTACAACTATCCCAATCCACTCAACTCTCTTCCCCACAACCCGCACAACCCAAGGAAGGGGATCCCCCTTCATTGCTCATAGTCCCTTGGGTGTTCCCTCTTCCATCCAGGATCTAGAGGCTTGGTCGGATATGAATCTCTCTAATGGGGACTCCAGGGATGCCAGCTGCTAGGAAACTATCGATGCACAACCCATCACGCTCAAGGAAGCTCTCTCTCTCTCTCTCTCTCTCTCTCTCTCTGAGAGTTCAATCTATAGCTCTGACAACCTGCTTCTTCAGCTCCATCGATCCATACTCTTGCACTGTCTCCAACTCATTGTCTCTACTTCCAAACTCGATATCTCTCCCAAACAACTCAAACTCCTCCCTTCTTTCCCCAATTGTCCCCTTGGTAGATTGTCTCACACTCCTCCCAAGAAGGATTGTACTCAACCCCATACTCACAATAACCTCTTGAAGTGACTTCTCACACCCACCCTCTTACAATCATGCAATGATTGGCTTTGGAAACACTCAAAACGAAAAATAGAAGGTTCATACACAAGGTAATTCCAGAACAAGGTGGGTTGAGATTAATACCCATGATCATTCCCCTTTTGGACCCCTTGGACCCTTCCCCCTCTTGTGGATACTTAGCCCCCCCATTACTCTGTCCATGTCCACTTGTAGATGTGTTATCTTTATTTATCATTATAATTTACAATGTTTAGATATTACATCACTTGTCTCATGGCCACATATCTTTGTAAAATATATACATCACTAAGCTAGGGTAAAACAAGGATGTTACAATATTTTCAAAGACCCACTATTACAAGAAATTGGAGAAGTCGAAATAATAAAACATGGAATCATAGGAAAGAAAAATATGCAACCACTAACTATCAAAGATGAAGATTGAAACAAATTGAATTGAGATGGATGGATCATCATCAGTGGCATGAAGAGAGTAGGAATAAAAGGAAACTATACTACTTGGTTTCATTACATGTAAAGTCCTTAACTACAAAGCTTTGAGGACAAAGATTTTCTAATTAGGGTACTATGATATCACCCCAAGGGGGGCATATATAGAGGAGTTGATGTGTCTGTAATGGGGTAAAGGTATATGTAATAGGGATCGACCTAATAAAGAGCCCACATGTGCAATGAGTGAGAATAGGTATATATAGAGGTCAAAATACTCATTATTGGGGGATGAACACATGATTTGGATATATGGATGTATTGTGGTTTTTGGAGGAGGTTCTCATATTTTTTTAGGAGTTATTGTGTAACTCATCTCTAGTATCTCTTTTGGAGTCATGCTCCACTCTCACATTTGGTGTACATTGTGTGTAGTCTAGTCTATTACATTATCTTAAATGTGTGGTACATAACACAATATATTGACTAACACAAGTGTGGAATCACAAAGATGGACCTAGACATTCATCAAAGGTTTAAACCACCTTAACCGCAACATCCCCACTATAATCCTCATTTTAATTTATGCATAACGTAGATTTAAATATGGCGATGGCCAAGCGATGTAATATGTGAATTGTATTTATGATTTTAATAAATATAATGTGATACTAGCTATTGGGAATATAGATGTAGATGGGGGTTGATTTATCCACAAGAGAGAAAAATGTCTAGGAGTGTCTAAGAGGGGTCCAAGGAGGAAATTAATTATGGTTATTAATCCAAACCCATATTTCTGAATTTTATTATCATTTGGGAAAACCTTCTATTTTCTGTTTGAGTGTATGAGAGCCCAATTATTAATTAGTTGTTAGGGGGTGAGTGTAGAATTCACTTCCATAGTTATTGGAAGCATGGGGTTGCAGTACAATCAACCTTGGGCAGAGTGTGTGGTCAACCATCTTGGGAAAATAAAGGAAATTCGTATGGGTTAGAATATGAAGTTATTCAAATGGAGTTTTTTCATGAACAACAAGGAGAGAGCAAGGAAAAAGAGCATTGGAGCTAGACCAAGAAGGATGGACGAATTTTGGAGCATGTTGGAGCTTTTTTGAAGCATTTTGGAGTTGAATATTGAAGAGTTGGGTTTTCATGCCTAAAGAGTGAACTCTTGGGTGAGTTGCACTGTAACAACAAGTGTTGTCATTGTTTTTCCTGGTAGTTTTTCTTGGTAGCGAGTTCCCTTGAGTTCCCAACAAAGAGATTCATGGTTATGTGTGCCAGAGAGACCCTGATAAATGAATGGGGCCCCCGGGGGATTGAGAGTAGTGAAGGGTACATTCCTTGGGTTGGACATATCAAGAGGAAGAGAGTTGGAGGAAATTCAGGATAAGTGTAGGAGAATACCAGTGGGTTGTGTGGTATTGAGCTGTGAGTGGACTATGAGAGGCACCCTTCTCTTGTGGATTCCTAGCCCCGACTCAAGGGTGACTTGTTGTTGAGATTTGGAACAATGGGTATATGGTTGGGTGGAACGTCCTTCCCAAGCAGTTGGTTGCACAAACATTTTAAAAAGATAAGTGTTTATCTATTTTTTGAGTTATCTTATGAGTTTAATGGCTGTGTTTTCACCCGGTGCATGAGAATGATTTTTATGTGTTGTTGTGGATGATTTTATGGATGCATTATGTTCTTTTAGAATGTTGTAGATGCATTTAGTTATGGGTATTGTATTTTAGTTAAAAACATGCTTAATTTGTAGCTAGTAAGCTATAAGAATTGATTAGCAAAATATTTTTTCGAATTTATGTGTTTTTCCGCAAGTAATGTTCCCTGGTTAAGCCAAGGGATGTTACATAATGGTATTAGAGCTATAGGTTAAAAAATTGAGCATGTATGGGCCAGACTCAACACACATAAGCTAAAAATTGCGGAGTTAAAGCTCAGAGAATGTTTACAATGTGGTTGTAAGATTTTTTTCTAGGCAAAAGTGTGAGGAGATTGCTTGTAATTTCGGTGAATTCGAGTTTAGGGGTTAAAATCCCCAATTTTAATCTCTAAATATGTATGTGTTGGGCTTGTAATTGGTTGGATTCTGGAAATTACGGTGTAGCCATGAAAAATTGGGAGAAAATGGGAAAAACATCAATTTCTATAGTGAAATTGGTTGAGAATTTGACATAAGAGTGTCGAAGTTTGGGTGGCAAAGGTCGAGACGATGTGCACCAAGCCTAAATTAGCCATTAGCAAGCTTAAATTTGGGTTCAATGGTGTCCCTCTTAATTTTTTTTTTTGGGAATTATGCATTTTTGGAAAATTGGAAAAAATTGAAATTTGGGTATTTTATTGTACATGGCGTCAACATGACATGGAGACCACGTGGTAGAGGTGACATGGACTACCATGGTGTCAGGTCCACGGTAGCAGTTGGTAGCACAATGACAAGTGACTTGGGAGCCATATGAGGTAGTGGCATGGCCAAACCATAGACCATTGTTGAATGGGTAGAGAAGTGGTTTTGTCCTGGGGCCTTGTACCATGCGACACCACTCAAATCGTGCCATGTAGCACATAAAACCATTATCACGACCCAAGGAGTTGTTAAACCTTGAGCACTTTTGGGATGTGACATGGCCTTTTGGTTGTTGATATCGCACGATCTCCATTGTCAGATCTGGGAGACATGCAAATTCATGTGCACCAAGGTAAAGGTTTAGGATGGGATACGCCCATCCTTATGCCCAATGAAGGGGCGCCACGTGGAAGTTGACAGTCAGGATGGAACCCTTGTCCCATCCATGGCTAGATGTGTTCCAACTAGGCAGGTGGGGCTCGTAAAAGATTAATATTTTATTAATGTTTAAGGTTGACGAGGCAGGGCCAATCGACTTAGGAGGGTGGCATGGCATCACCTCAGGGTGCCATGTGGACCCAGAATCCCACACCAACAACCACGTTAGAAAAGATGCCACGTAGGCAAAACTATTCCATAGTGTAAAAAAACAAGTTTAGAGCCAAAATCTTAATTTGGCCATAACAAGATCACATTAAGTCAGATTTAGATGAAACTTCTGGGTTTTGTCCACAATGAGGAGATCTATAGAAGTGACAAACAAGGCCATTTCCCATTTCTGCTCGAATTTGTCAAAAAATGCAAATTAGTGTTTTTTAAAGATGTGGGTCCAGATCATTAGCAGAGGTCTAGATCAAGTTGAAATTCTTGGAGAAAGTCCAAAAAGCAAGAATGTAAATAACGCAAGAAGGAATTGAATATATCCTAAAGGGTTTGGAACGGGGATGCTGAAACATGGAAAAATCCACTATTTCAGGCCACTTTTTGGGGATTTTTGGGATTTTCAGAGGAGGAAGAGGATCCCCGGATGGAAACTATGGAAAATTTTATGTACTCAACTTTTTGTATACTCATCAAGCCAGACATGTTTTGTTTAGTGAAAATTTTCCTGAAGTGCACCATTTGGGAGATAACTTGTTTGGCTAAAAATTCCAAGTTTGGAAAAAGGGGTGAAAAAGGACAAAGTTGTCATTTCCAGATTGTTATAGTTTCTTTATTAGAACATCGAAATATAAATTTGATAGTTTTACTAGTTCCCTGTCATAATTTTTATCTATGTCTCATATAAAGGTTTCTTTGGTTCGTGATAGATTTACTTATACAAGTGGCAAAAGTTGGTGTCTGGGATTATTTGCATTAGAATGAAAAATGTACAAAAATGGGTAAATTAACAATATTTAGATGACTATAACTTTTAGCTCAGAACTCATAATTGAGAAAGAAAACAATCGTTGGAAATCCCTTGGAAGGGAGAATCCATCTATCAACCCATAAAATTGATTTGGGCAACATAAGTTATAGTCAATGCAAACGAATATGATTGGTGGCATCAAAGAGCATAAAAACTTATGTATTGTTTCCATAATTGTGTATGTATATATTTTTGTCTAACATAAATTTATTTGCATGCACATTTTCTTACAGAGTTTAGAGGTACATGGAGAGATTTTGGTTCCTATATTAGAACCACAACCATGGAATATGCCCAAGGGTCCTATAGTCATGGAGAGGAATTTAAAGGACTACATGTCAGCATGAGAAATGACGAGACATGGTCTAATGGAAGAAGAGACAAGCATGAGCCTGTAAATATGAGAAGCCTACAAAGAGAAGTGCAGAGTTATAGGGCAGATAATGAAAAGATTATGAAATCCCATGAAGAGATACTTCAGAGTTTGAACATGTTGCAGAGGCAAGCCAATAAATACTTTGGCACAAGGCATGCAACTAGTGCTAGACAAGTGACATCATCTATATCCCATAGCATAATGGATGAGCATGGGAATGGTAGGAAGTCAAGTAGCATGAGCAGGCACCATCATTCCCCAAAGCAGTCCACTAGGAGAGCTCATGCAAGTTGAGGGTCAGGGAGTAGCCCAAGTGTGTCCCCTGTGAGGAGACAAAGGAGAAGGCCTGAGGGAGACATATTTCAAGGTGAACTTAGGAAAATAAAACCACCAACTTTCAAAGGTGAACATAGGAAGGGAGAAGACACTGAAGCCTGGATATTGGAAATAAAGATATATTTCCATCTACATGATTATCCCTCCAGGGTAGAAACAAGAATTACAACCTACCACTTACAATGAAAGGCAACCATGTGGTGGGATCATCTTAATCAAGCAAAACACCTTGATGAGAGGAAGGTCTCATGGAGGCAGTGCAAAGGATTTTTCCAAGAGAAATATTTGTCTAAACATTACTATGAGAGGAAGATGAAAGAGTTCTTTGAACTCAAGTTGGGAAGCATCACAATGGATGGATATGAGAAGAGGTTCTTTGAGTTGTTGAAGTATGTGGACTTCATAAAGGATGAAAATGTCAAAATCCAAAGGTTTCTAAGTGGGTTACCCTCTTTCTATAGCGACAAGATACAATATGATAACCCCAAAAATTTGGAGGAATCCATAAGGAGAGTAAGGAATCTTTATGAGCAAAGCAGAGGGAGGCCAATATTCCAAAAGAATCAGAATGACAAGATGAAAAGAAAGAAAGAGCAAAGATAGAAAAGATTTAAGCCACCCTTTTTGAAGAACAACTCACAAGAAAATCAACAAGGACATTCAACCCAAAATGAGCAAAAGACAACAGATTCATTTGGGAAAAGGCCTATACAATGTTGGTGATGTGAGGAAAATCGCTTATATAGGGATTGCCCTCACAAAGGTGAAAGAATGGGGACTATCCACAACATTTAGGAGGTTGAAAAAATTGAAGACATGGGAGGAAGCAAGCCAAAGATTTATCAATCAAAGTATCAATCCCCCATGATTGAAGTGGAAGGTAATATTGATAACCAACCCATATAAATTTTAATTGATTCTGGAGCTAGCTATAGTTACATAAACTCTAACATTGTTGAAATATTTCACTTGCAAAGGAGTAAGAATAAGAATTCTTGGTTAGTTTAGTTAGCCACAAGGTTAAGAGAAAAATCAATGAGTTGGTTAAATATTGTCCAATAGACATGAATGGACTCAACACAAAAGTAAATTTGAACACCATACCATTGGGTTCATATGATTTTCTAATTGACATGGATTGGTTGGAGAAACACCATGTTGTCCTAGATTGTTACAACAAGATAAAAACTTGTCTTGATGAAGAAGGGAAGCAAGGAAAGATTCAAGGCATTTCGAGAGTTGTGGTTGTTAGATAAATTTCAACCATGTAGTTGAAAAAGAGCTTTAGGAAGGGATGCCAAATTTTTGCAACCCACATGGAAGAGGAAACTAGAGATAAAGTGGCAAGTATTGAAGACCATCTGGTCTTGAAAGTTTTTGAAGACATTTTTGGGGAAATCCCAGGATTTACACCAAAGAGAGACATTGATTTCTCTATTGATTTGGTGCCAGGAGTTGCCCCAATGTCCAAGATGCCTTACAGAATGGGCACACCAAAATTGAAAGAGTTGCAAATGCAAATTGAAAAGCTGCTAAAGAAGGGGTATATAGGCCCAAGTGCGTCACCTTGGGGAGCCCCAATTATTTTTGTAAATAAGAAGGATGAGACCTTAAGGCTATGTATTGATTTAAGGCAGCTGAATAAGGTCACAATAAAGAACACATATCCTTTGCCAAGGAATGATGATTTTTTTTATCAGCTGAAAGGTGCAAGAATCTTTTCCTACATTGACTCGAGATCAGGTTATCATCAAGTGAGGATAAATTAAGAGGACATCATTAAGAAAACATTCATAACAAGGTATGGGAATTATGAATTCACAGTAGTGCCATTTGGGCTATAAAATGCCCCAATTGTTTTTATGTGCTTGATGAATGGAGTGTTCAAGGAATACCTGGACAAGTTTGTGATTATTTTCTTGGATGATATTCTAATGTACTCCAAGACATAAGAATATCATGAACAACATTTAATAATGGTGTTGCAAGTTTTGAGAGAACATAAGTTGTATGCCAAGTTAAGTAAGTGCATATTTTTATCAAAAAATGATTCACTACTTGGGGCATATTATTTCAGCAGATGGGATAGCAATTGATCCTGAGAAAATAGAGGCCATTAGAGGGTGGCCAACACCAAGAAATGTAATAGAGGTCAGACAATTTATGGGTCTTGTTGGCTATTACTGAAGATTCATAAAGGGGTTTTCAAAGATTTCAAACCCAATCACTTCTTTGCAAAAGAAGGGAGTGAAATTTGAATGGACCTCCAAGTGTGAAAAAAGTTTTCAATGGTTGAAAGCTATTTTGACAAGTGCACCAATCTTAAATATTGCAGACCCAAATTAAGGCTTTGTAGTGTGCACAGATGCATGCAAGGAAGGGCTCAGTGGAGTCCTCAATCAAAAGGATCATGTGGTATGTTACGAGTCTCATAAATTAAAGGATCATGAGAGAAATTATACTACCCATGACTTGGAGTTAGCAACAATTGCTCATGCATTAAAAATGTGGAGACATTACCTCGTGGGAAGAAGATTTGAGCTAAGGACATATCACTATGGTTTGAAGCATTTGTTTGGACAACCAACATTAAATGCCAGACAAACTAGATGGCTAGAAAGGTTTGTTCAAGGGATTCGAGGCAAGTTTAAATCTCAACAGAACTTATCACCTAGAGTTAGATGGGAAAACAAAAATGACTAACATAATAATTGAAGACATGCTCAAAATGTATGTGATGGACAAGCCACCAAAGTGGGAAGATTATATCCACTTAGTGGAATTTGCTTATAATAATGGGTATCAAGCCTCATTAAAAAGGACCTATTTGAAGCATTGTATGGAAGGAAGTGTAACACACGAGTGAGTTGGGATAACCCAACAAAAAAAACTATAATTGGGCCATAATTGCTAAAGGAAATGGAAGAGAAGATGGTAAAGATCAAGCATAATTTAAAGGTTCATGCCCATGCAAGCAAAAAATTTATGCAGATAAGAACAAAGATTTTAGATATTTTAAAGTCGATGAACATGTTTTTCTGAAAGTAAAAGCGAAGATAAGTTTGATAAGATTGGGTTGTTGCCCAAAGTTGGTAGCGAGATATTATGGGCCTTTTGAAATCTTAGAGAAGATAGGGCTAGTCACATACATGTTAGCATTGCCTGCATCCATGAGAGTGCATAATGTATTTCATGTGTCATTATTAAGGAAACATGTGCCTGACCCAAACCACATAATTGATTGGATTGTGATCTAGGTGGAAAACGAAAGGGATTTCTCGGTGGAACCAGTACGCATCCTGGACCGGAAAGTCAAAGTGCTCAGGAAAAAATACATAGGGATGGTAAAGGTTCAATGGACCTGCTACAGTCCTGAATATGATACATGGAAGCATGAAGAAAACATGTGGGAAGAACACCCATAAATTTTTGACAATTTTGAAGAAAACATAATACAAGACTCCATTTTGAGCAGCTAGAGTTCCAGAACCACATCTCATAGTCCTATCCAATTGTGTCGAGGGCCTTGATAAAAGAATGACTCATTCCTTGGGTTAATCTTGATAAAATAATGGTACATTCTTTGGGTTATACCTAATAAACGAATGGTACATTCCTTGGGTCTTCAGGTTGAAAGGAACGAGAGATTATGGTTAGGACTGTTGTTGGAGGGCAAAGATCGCATAATTTTGTTTTATTTTCTAAAGTATTGTGATGTAAATTTATATATGTGTTTCGACATGGTGCGATGCATCGAGGACGATGCACAATTGTAGGGGAGGGGGAATGTAACATCCTCACTATAATCCTCATTTTAATTTATGCATAATGTAGATATGAATATGGCCATGGCCAAGTGATGTAATATGTGAATTATACTTCTGATTTTAATAGATATAATGTGATACCATCTGCTGGGAATATGGACGAAGATGGGGGTTGATTTATCCACAAGAGAGAGAAATGTCTAGGAGTGTCTAAGAGGGGTCCAAGGAGGAAATTAATTATGGGTATTAATCGAAACCCAGATTTATGAATTTTATTATCATTTGGGAAAACCTTCTATTTTCTGTTTGAGTGTATG
The DNA here is from genome assembly GCA_009831015.1 of Picea engelmannii. Lineage (NCBI taxonomy): Eukaryota > Viridiplantae > Streptophyta > Pinopsida > Pinales > Pinaceae > Picea > Picea engelmannii. The sequence goes on along the minus strand of ML781790.1, from coordinate 1,351,777 downwards.
AGAGCCCAACCATTAAATACCTATCAGGGGGTGGGTGTAGAAGTCATTTCCTTAGTTATTGGAAACATGGGGTTGCAGTACAATCAACCTTTGGCGGAGTATGTAGTCAACCATCTTGGGAAAATAGAGAAAATTTGTATGGAGAAGAATATGTAGTTTTTCACATGGAGTTTTTGCATGAACAACAAGGAGAGAGCAAGGAAAAAGAACACTCGAGCTAGACCAAAAAGGATGGGTGAATTATGGAGCAGTTTGGAGATGAAAATTGAAGAGCCAGGTTGTCAGGCCTGAAGAGTGAACTCTTTAGTGAGTTGCACTGTAACAACAAGTGTCGATATTGTTTTTCCTGGTAGTTTTTCTTGGTAGCGAGTTCCCTTGAGTTCCCAACAAAGAGATTTATGGTTACTTGTGCTACCCTGATAAATGAATGGGACGCCTGAGGGGTACATTCCTTGGGTTGGGTAGGTCAAGAGGAAGAGAGCTGGAGGAAATTCAGAATATTTGTAGAAGAATTCCAATGGGTTGTGAGTGGACTGTGAGAGGCACCTTTCTCTTGTGGATTCTTAGCTCCAACACGGTGGTGACTTGCTATTGAGATTTGAAACAACAGGTCTATGGTTGGGTGGAACACCCTTCCCAAGTAGTTGGTTGCACAAACATTTTAAAAATATAAGTGTTTATCTATTTTCAGAGTTATCTTATGAGTTTAATGGTTGTGTTTTCACTCGATGCATGAGAATGATTTTTATGTGTTGTTGTGGATGATTTTATGATTGCATTATGTTCTTTTAGAATGTTGTAGATGCATTTACTTATGGACATCAAATGTTAGTTAAAAATGTTTTTAATTTGTAGCTGGTAAGCTACATGAATTGATCAACAATTTTATTTTTTTTCGAATTTATGTGTTTTTCCGCAAGTAATGTTCCTTGGTTAAGTTGGGGGACATTACAATAACATTGAATTGTATCCCCATATCTGTTGATCTCAATAGGAGTGTGACTAGTGATAAAAAGCCTAAACAAAATATCCAAACAATAATTAGCCTAAATATGGACCACCACCCTTAAGTAAGAAATTAAAGCCATAACCACCCTCAATATCAACTAACACAAGTGTGGAATTCACAAATATATACCTAAACATTCATTAAGTGATCTAAACTACATTTGACATTGAATTGTATCCCAATATCTACTAATCTAAATAATAATGTGCTAGCAAAAACATAACAACCACAACACAAGTTGTGATGAGTTCAACTTAAATTACATAGTCACATATATATGACACGACGTGATTACTTAGCTAATTCAAACAAAACACAAATATTCATGTACATTGCACAATAATATCTAGCAACAAATCAACTCCAAATTTCATTAAATGCATAAGGGTTTTTAACTAGATGTGAATAGTGTGAAGATGACACAAACAATAGACAATCAACCACTCAATTACTTAATCCACTGACAATGTCATGATAAGATGTTTATAGTCTAGCTCAGGGAACACTCAATTCTTTGTTCTCATCTATTTATAATATTTGAATTAAATAATATATAGAAAATTGGAGAAGATGATCTACCATGGCTATTTGAGTTTTCTATGTAATAATCTATTGAGTTGTCCATCCATACTAGTGTGTCTACATTGTTTTGTTGTGTCTCTATAATGAAGGTTCACACACCAAGATAGCATGCCAAATGTTAACATGATTGAACTTTTGTCTTTCTAACTAGGTCATGTTGTCAAGACTATGTAACAAGAAATATTAGCGCACGCGTGAGTCAATGTTAATTGTTACTATGATCAACATCGAAAGTTGACCGTTAATGTGCATTGCAAGTGATGATTGTGTGTTAATGTCCACTTCTAATACTTCAACCAAATCTATTCATATTACTTAAATATATGCTCTAAAATCGAGGCATGCGCTGCATTGAAGACAAAGAGTGCTATGCACGTACAAAAGCAAACCCAAAAACCTACTAATATAGAGGCATGCACTACATTAAAGATGCTATGCACACAATGATACAAAAGCAAACCCAAAAAATACTAATACGCATAAGAAACAAAGTCACATAAAGCACATGAATGATACAATTACCATTGTTAATCCTTCTAAATGACACATCTTTAAAAATGTTTAATATGACACATCTTCAAAAGTGTTGAATTTTGTTCTTTCTTTAAAGAATATACTTTTTGAAGGTCTATTATAAAAACATTGAGGATTGATTAAGGACTTACCAAACATCATTGTTAAGAAAACAAAATAAATATCAACAATGTTGCAAGTAACTGTTGCAAGAGGTAAATAAATAAAATAAACAATAAATGTCAATTTAATAAATGTATTATTTGATGTGTCAATTTAATTTGAGATAAATGTATTATGTGACATGTTAATTTAATTTCAGCCACGTTAATAGGCCATGAATAATGGTCAAATTTAACTACTTCAAGCTTGTGTTAATTTTTGTGATGTGTCATTAGTCTGTGTAATAGAGGTCTTTGTTTGGTTTCATGATTGATTGCATGAAACTTATGATGTGTCAATATTATTGAAGGGATTTTATAAGGAAAATTTAGCTTCGAAAGAGAAGGAAAAGGAAGGACATGATACTAGGTAAACTAAGGTTCTCAACCAACTAAGAAAAGCTCTTGGAGACGGAGAGAGCTACATACAACATAAACAATAGATAGTCTTTGCATCCAGATGTCTACCCTTGCGAGAGGCCTTTCTTAGACACCATGTAAGTAAACAATAAGTTGAATTGAACAACAACAATCCCCCCACATAATGCACTACTCATTTTAGATTTCAAAACCTTTAAATTGCCTAATCATCTAAAATTTAACAACATTTGTATTTTGTTCTTATTTTAGTTATTTTGTTCAAATTTATATTTTTAGCAATTATTCTCGGTGATTTGCTTTTTTTGGTACAAATCACTTCATGCCAACCTTCCAATAGGATCACTTCGATTTGATTCTTCAACCTTAAATTTACTTTCTGTGTCTTTTCTATAATGTTGAATCATTCATACCTTAGCCTTTCATTCTAGAGAGGAGTTGGTCGGGCGCTGTCCATTGCCACTAACAACATAAGATAGGAGAGCCACGGCCAATGGTGTTGTCTGTCCATGGCCATGCTTATCCATCGTTTTTGGAATAAGGTAAGCTAATTTTGTCCTAAAATATTTTTTTGAAGAAAAAATGTTTATAGAAATATTTTGTGCAATTAGAAATTATTAAATTCTATCCATTTTAAATTGAACGAACAAAATTTATAGATATCAACAAACTTACACAAACCTGTTGGAAATTCTATTGATATTCCAGTTCAAAATTAAGATTCCAAATCAATAGAATTATGTCATTTTATATAACCAAATTCAAATAGTATACAAATTCAAACAACTAAATCACCTCATTTCTGATTGCGTTGGTCGAAATTTAACAAACAATATTGTTTAGAATTATTGTAAATCCATTTAAAAACCATGATTGTCTTGCAATTTTGAAATAATGAAATTACAATTATAAAATAAAAATATTGCCACTAGAACGATAATAAAGTTTTTTTTTTTCAAAAGGTAATAATTTTTTTCTTAATTTACTAGTTATATCTCCACTAGAACTAATTAAAGTGAATTTTAATCCCTTTTTTTTATCATCATAGCTCTAGAATTCTTAAATTCTCTTTACCTATTTTATCTTAAAAACACATCAATATTGTGTGCAGGTGGTGGACCTGCATTTAAGAAAAAATTCTCTGCATTAAAAATGATGTGTACGTGGTGGAAAATCATATGATGTGAGTCATAACAAGAACATGCAAAGGATTGACAAACTGACACTTGTATCTGTTGCTGCCTGTCATAACTCCATCGACCTATGTTCAAACCTCATGCCCATTTCGATCAATCCCTTCAACACTTTGCTCGAGAAGGCCTGCATCTAGATCTCGTCTTGGCCCTGTAATTGCTCCTACAACATTCTATCTTATGTAGTACAGGTTTCACATGAGCCACGTGCCACATAAAATCGAAGGCATATGAGGGTTTCAATAATAACGAGTAGCATAGTTGAGTAGGCTTATATTGATGAGATAGATAAGGGAAAGGACAAGAGGGGAAAGGAGGATGCCAGAGCATGCAACAGAAAGAGAGGAGCAACAAAGCGTAAAAAATGCAGGTAATTTTTTTTTTTTTAACCCTTGTTTTCTTCTGCGAATGTATGTAAACCTAAAACATAATAAAAGTTTAGAAAAATTTTAATTACTTTATTCAAATGCAAAAGAGGTTCATATAAGATAAACCAAAAATATAATTAGAAAAAGAAAAGTGCATAAATCTTGTTACAATGGGAATGCTCGTAAACATAATAAAAAATCTTGTGAGGAAAAAAAAACAACCCATAAAATTACAGAAATCTAGGAAGAGAAATGATAGCACACAATTGAAGCATATTTATATGTGTGTAAATGCATTTATAATGAAGCTACATGAAATATGTTTTAACGAATGTGATAAAACAAGCGTGAAATTTTAGCATCATTACAATATTTAGAATGCATAAAAATACTATTGTTAAATTATAGTAGGGATGCAGATAATAACCGTGAAATTTAAAAAGAAAAATAAAATTATAGAAATCTAGTTCAGATACAACAGGGATGTCATAGCTTAATAAATATTTTTTTTTAATGAAAAAAAAACACAAAATCTTTAAAAATAAACAGTATCACAAGGCATGTGAGTGTAAATAATATTTAAAACATCGAGTAAGCATATTCTAGATGCAAATGAATTCTGTAACACTCTAGGATACTGATAAACCTGGCATATAATAAAAAATAAGAAATTGTAGAAATATTTTTTCAAATAAAGTAGGAAAGTGGATAAGCCTAATAAATCACGAAGAAAAATTATAAAAATATCATAAAGGAAACCACATATCACACAATTCAAATTTGTTCACGTTTGTGTGTAATGAAGCTACCAATTTTTTTTAACTTCAATCTTTTTTTCCTTAAAACAGACTGGTAGTGAGGGTTTTGATCAAGCCAACCCGATGTGCTTTGAAGTCTTTGAAAATGTCCTCAATTGTGTGCCAAACAAAACCAACACCTTCCATTTTTCTTGCGGATACCATGCAAATCCTAACGAGGTGTTTATAACCCTAAATTTCTTTTGCAAGAAAATAAGAGTGATGCATGAGTAGTCCAAAATTCAAATCACAAAAACACATCATTCCCCAACTAGAGTAAATGAATGACCCGTCCCATGTTTTCTCTCGTTGAACCCCTCTCCGTGTATTTACAAGGTCGCACAACAGAGATGGTCTGTCCAAGTATCAATAAACAATGTTTCATATAAATTTGTCGGTAGGATGATTCTTTGCATGCAAGCAACTATGGTCAAAGAAATGTTAAGATATCCACTTCATAAGTGGTTGCAGTGAGAGAAGAATGTGGTGAAGGAACTCTTCAAGGCCATTGGAGTGAAGGAATTCTTTTGTCCAAATATGATTTTGAGAGAGGTCAATAACTCTTCCATTCTTACTCCACCGAGATGCATGCACCGATGACACATTGCTCATATGTAATCACGCAGTCATAAGAGGGAGGCATTGATTGCAGTGCATCCTGGAATGAAGAGCCCCACCTACAAACTAGCCAATCATACGATTTGTAGATTTTTTTTTATAAAATAATTTTTGATTTTGATAAATAGATTTAAAAATATTGCACACACTAGGGGATTAATGTCATATCACAATTATATTAACCAATCAAAAACTCATTCTACCAAATGAGAAAAATAAAGAAATGTATTGTTTTTTCTGAAAAAATTCAATTAATAAATATATGGTAAAAACTTAGGATATAATTTGTTGGTTTAATAAGTTTACAACCTTACCAGTTGCTATAGTACCTTTTTTGGTAGGTACTAATAAGACACAATTGTGTAATCACCCTCGAACATGGTAAGTCCCTTAAGAGAAACATCGATAGAGAGGAAGTGGATTATTAAGATATCTCGAGGAGAATGAGAACATAACAACTTTAAAAGTGGACAAGGGTTGTATTATGATCATTATGGATATCAAATATTATCATGAAAAATGATGGACACTTAATGGCCATTGAAGTTACAAGAGATCGAGTCAAATTCCACTAATAAAACCATGAAACACATGTGAAATTCCACTAACCATGAGACACTTAACAAGGGTCAGTAATAATTCCTCTGTAGATGATAGTACAAGGAGGAATTTTTCTTTATCTTAGAATTCTCGCAAATCTAGACATTGCATTTGCTTTAATGATGTTGAGATAATTGCCAAATATATCACCATTCCAAAAAGTGAATTAGGGAAACATTAGAAATAAACAAGTAGTAAAACAAGTGTTGCATGGCAGCGTAGTCCCTGCCAGGTTGGAATGGGAATAAATGCACTGCTATGGCGGGACCGAGAGAGAAATAGAAGCTCGAAACAACAGAGACATGTGGGAAGCAGGTTGAAGTACAAGTGGTATCCATGCAAAGGATGACTCTTGCCAGTGTGTCACACGTCAGCCATAAGACATTGGGATGGTAGATGACCCCCAAAGAACCTCTCGAATAAGTTAATCATAATATTATATTAATATGTGGTTAATATGTGAACTTTATAGATGTGATACTCTTGTTTAAGTTTTTTCCTGAGGCATGTATAGTTCAAATATTGGACTTATAAAATTTCTGTGTCAATGACTTGAAATAAAGATTCCTGGAAAAAAGGACCAGGAATCACACACACTAAACATTCAAATATAATGAACACAATTTCCTGACATCCAGCATAGTTGAAGAAAAAAAAATTAGCATTCTGAAAGCAACCCACAAGGCACTGTCGAAATTGTTCTCAAATTAGTTTTCTTTGAAATTTATCAAAAAATAATAATGTCTGTTACATATTTCTGGAATGTGTTACATATTTCTGGAATATGTTACATATTTCTGGAAATTTGAATGCGTTTTTCATATAGATTGGGATTGGGGCTCCCACAGACCATAAAAGAAATAAGTACAAGAAATAGGACTGTAGAAAGAAGAAGTGCGCGACGATAGAGAGGAAGACCTGAAAATAAGAAATTGGAAGTTATGAGTCTTTGGTTATAGATTTCTATTTAAAGAGGTAGAATAACTGGATTGATAAAGAAAGCAATATGTGATCAGTATAGACTTACTATGAAGCTGATGCCTTTTTGTTTCTCTCGTCGACGACCACTGGAATCGTGCCAACCGTTTGTTGTCCTTCGTCAGCGAGCTTGTCCATTCTCTTTGGATCCATTCTTCAATGTAGCTTCTCATGGGGGCCACATTAATTTCATCTCAGATTTCTATGTTGAAAAGCTCATTTTCTAATTTCGTTAGATCCATAGAAATACTATGCAGATCTTGTTCAATTTCTTCATTGTGTGCCGAATAGTCCACTAGCTAGTTCTCGACGTCATCTTCACCATATTCAAGGATGCCGTAAAACTTTTTTAAAGACAACCCCTTTAAAATATCAACTTGTTCATCGAAGGCTTGCTTGGTTAAGGACAAGGATTTGGGGATTAAGTTTGGGTCTTGAACCTCGTTGGTACTTCCGGCTAAGTCTATTTGGGTTAGGTTTATGAATAATTCTTCTTTCTCTGATATGGCTTGTTCACATTATTCGAAAATGAGCTGCAGGTTCTTAAATTTCTCTTTCCAACATGCTTTTAATTGTTTGATCCGGTTTAGGGAGGGGAGATCCTCTTGTCTTCTTTCCAGATCTGAGATGTTCATAACATGGTTGGAAAAATGGATCACCATCTGTAGATAGAAACACTCTTCATTTTTAAAATTCGTTTGCAAATCATTTACCCTCGTTCGAAAGGAAGATATATTTTGTGATGTTTCCCAGGCTTCAGTAATCAATTGTATTATTTTCTTGATATTGTTCTCTACATAACCTCTACATGATGTGAGGAGGCTGGAGGATTCTTTTAACTTGGCTGCAGGGGTGGTAGGCACGATTGTTTCTATAGGACTGGCAAACACTGGGGTAGGAATCAAATCCTCCTCCAATTCCTTGATTCGACTGTTCAGTCTGGCATTCTCCGCTTCAATTCCTCCAATGGAATCATCAAGAGAATTTGCGGTTGCGCGGTGCAATCAAGAGATTTGGGACGACTACATTTTCCTAAGGTTAATATCTGAATGAGATTTCCCTTTCTTATTTGTTACATCTCTCTTTTCAATAATTAAATTGTTAAAATGGCTGTAAAAAACAATGCTTTGGAATACGAAGGATTCATCTTAGTAAAAAATGTCGGTCTCAACTATTTCCATTGTCGAAATATGGTGCATCACATCCGCGGGCGGATCAACTTTGCAAAACACATCATCCACAGAAGTTTCAAGTTGCATGTCCTCACTTTCAGTGTCATGCTCTTCCGCCTGCCCTACAATGTTTTTTCTCTTCTTCGTCATGGTAAGCTTGTGAGAACTATCAATTTTGCCACAAGGAGGGTTCTTATCTCCTCCTTTGTTTGAATATTTATGGGTTGCTTTCTTACTGGGGTGGGCCATTGAAGCGATGCTTTGTGATGTTGTGCTCTTGGGAGTGTTGGCCGGGGACTGGACACTCTTCTCACCGGAGCCTTTTTCCTACTGTCTGTACAATTCAGTTGCGCTTTGCAATGTCTCTATGTCACCATCGTTAGGAGAAGGAGTGTTTTCGTCACTGTCTCTGTCTTTGGTCAGGCATCTATGGATAAAAGAGCTGCTAAAGCCAACTGATAGTAAATGTTCTCGAAAAATCCCATTAGGGTCTAACCCTCTTAGCCTTTCAACATATTTTAGGTTCAAGTTCTTGAAATGGCCTGCAAATTCGTCAATCTTGTTGACGTTTCTGAACACGAATTCCTTGAATTTCTAGGGCAGAGGAATGAACTGTTTTTTTCTCTTGCCATGGAAAAAATGCAACCAATAGTTGTATTGCCTTGCTATTTCTGTAACAAACATCTTGTTCATGATGCAACATGGAAGGAAAGTAGGATTTTCCTCGGTGCCAAAGATCATTATTACATTGTAATTTTCCTTTCATTCAAGGAGTCCCTATAGGTACTCTAATCGTTATTAAGGACGTTCTTCCCTTTCCCAGTAAGGACATGGCTCACAGATTCAAATATTTGGGATATTTTTTAAAACTTGACAGTTACAAAGCAGTTGACTGGCAGTGGTTAATCGACAAATTTGAGGCATGGATTACACACTGGTGTAATAAGATCCTGTCACTGGGTGGCCGATTGGTGCTTCTTAAGGTGATCTTGGAGACTCAACCAGTATACTGGTTGGCCCTGGCAGATGTCCTAATTTATGTTCTTCATACCATTCGTAAGATTTGTTTTATTTTTCTGTGGTCCAGAGTTAATAACAAGAAGAAGTATCATATATGCAGTTGGTTCACTATCGCTATACCCAAATCATATGGAGGCGGGGGATACGCAACATATTTCTATTCTACAGATCCTTGGTAACAAATACAATGTGGAGAGCCATTATGAAGCTGGGGATTTGGTAGAATGTCCTCAAAGATAAATACTTTCCTCATTTTCCAGTATGGACTTGGCTTCGTTTGGTGGATCCGAATCACCTCACAGGCTCCCAAACATGGAAGAAATTATGTAATACTCTACCAATTATCTTGAGTTGGATGGCTTGGAAGCCCGACTCTGGTCATTCGATCATAGTCGGCAAGGATATGATTATGGGTTTAGGATATAAAGATTTGCTATCACAGGACTTGATGAGTAGGCTAAATAAAAAAGGTAGATACTTTTTATATCAAGCGTCAAGGCAGGGCAATGGGGCAAAAACACGTATAAGTTGGATCTGTAGTGATGATTTGGAATTGCCGACTCCACTTGTTGAAGAGTGGGATTGTTATAAGGCAGACTTGGTGGATTTAGGCATCTCTTTAAACACTAAGGTAAACAAGTTGATCTGAAATGGAGGCGACAAGTCTGGAATCATCTCTATTAAGAACATCTATGTAGCTCTATCGAACCTCCTATGGATTACCAAACAAGGAGGATGGCAGAAAAAGTTATGGAAATGGGAGTGTCCAATGAAGATAAATTTATTTTGTTGGATGATAGTAGAAAATAAGATTTTAACTTGGAAAAATCTTCAAAAGCRCGATTGGAAGGGACCATGTATGTGCATTTTGTGCAAAGCACATAGAGAATATACCAATCATCTTTTTTTAAACCGTCCCTTTACTCAGTTAGTATGGGATGAGCTTAAAAAGACCATGAATTTGGATAATGGTTGGAATGGAATTACAGTGGTTGACTCTTTTAAAAATTGTTCTGCTCAGAACTACACACTGATTACCCTTCCAACATATGTTTGTTGGTTTATATGGGCTGGCAGGAATAAGGCACTTTTCGAAGGTTCGTGTCCCTCAGTTCAGAGAATTGTCTACTTATCTAGGAGTGCTTCAGATCACTCTTGGAAACCTATTAAAGAATTTTCCCCTCGGATTTTGGTGCCCACTTATCCAGATGATAAAAGTTTAGCCTGGTTCGATGGGGTAGCTAAAAAAAACGACAATATAAGTGGAGTGGGAGGTATCATTAAGTTAGATGCCCTTAGAGAATACAGATGGACTATGAATTGTGGAAAAGGATCCAATACGAGAGCTGAGCTCTTGGGAGCTGAGCTCTTGGGAGCTTGGGCAACCTTAGTGCTCACAGCTAGATTTTCAATTTATGATTTACATATTATGGGCGACTCAAAGATAATCATTGATTGTCTTAACAAGACTATAGATCTCAGGGTAGCAAACCTTGAAGCTTGGAAGGATAGAATTGTTGATATCTATACACATTACAGATCCATTACATTTAAGCATATATACAGAGAGATGAACAAAGAAGCGGACTGCCAAACAAAACTGGCCTTCTACAACTGTCATGGAAAGATCACATACACATCATGGATGGAAGGCCACAAGGGCCTAACACAACACATATCTCTATATTTTTTCTGGGCTTAGCGAAGTTTCTACTGTTTTGATATCTTCTTCTATGTATGAACTAATCAATGATCTCAGTTATAGAATGTGTCTATGTACCTACTAGTCTACTTTCTATGGTTACTTTCCTCTCATACACTCTTTTTGTCATTTGACTGGACAACATAGCCTTTTCCACTGTTAGTAAAGGATAGACTATGTAAAAATATTATATTATGATTAATATAATGGGAAATTTTCATTTGGAAAAAAAAAGTGTCCCCTTCCTGTCCAAAAAATTGGTTGCCTGGTCAGACATCTGGGGAGCATCATTTCCTAACAATAAATCTTTGAAAACCGAGACAAAGTCATTAAAAACATCATAAAAACAATGGGAGGCCTTGTGCCTCCAAAAGGCTTGTTATCAGAATGTTTCTGGGTCGAATTCATAGTTTATTTTCTTGGACAAAGACAATTTTGGAAAGAGACAACAATGTGCTATCGCGGAAATCAAGTAGGATGACATATAAAAAAAATTCTCTTCTTTGAATCGTGACAATTGGGAACATATTTCAATGGAAATTAGCTTTCCCCAATAAAAAATGGATTTCCCCTTGACTATGAAGTACAAAATATAAAGAACTACGTGGGAAATGCTTGCCGTGGATTCTTGTCCCATTATTCTTGTAAACAACCAAACAATTTCCCGTAATGGATTTCTAAAGGAACTAACCTGCAACTTTGTGATATCTTCAAGAACTGTTGTCGAGTCTTCAAGGAACTTGGGTAAGAGGTCCAACCCGTTATCATGTTTTTCTAGGAATTGCTTACAGTCTTGTCCTATGAAGGTCAATGTTGGCTCCGATAATCTTAACATCTTGCGAAATACCTAAGGTGAAATAGAAACAAGAGAATGGTCGCGCAGTGGAACAATTATTTGGCTTGAAATGTATTTTTCGGCACACCAAGAGACCACCTCCTTACAACCAAAAACCTCAGGGACGCAACCTGCACGAACGATTCCAGAGGTCCAAATCACTTCGTTCTACGCGGAATGAGATGAATAGTAAGAGTATGCCCTAGACCACTGGAAGTTCTGGTCCTCACATCTAAATATATTCACTGTATCTCCACAGAACTGTTGTTGAGCTGCTGCCATAAGTTTACGAGAACTCTCATTTGCTCCAGACGATGTTTGAAATGAAGATTTGGAAGGGATAATATAACCCTTTGCAAATCTTGGTCAATTGCGTGTGAATGGGAGATCTCCTCGAGCCTTTCTCTCATTAATGACAATCTCGACGACTGTTGCATGATGCGATGTTAGCATTAAAGACTAGTAATTGCATACCTAGAAGTGCGAATATGGCGAGTACGACAAAGGGCAATTGATTTCGTGAATGCGCCAACTCGATGACCTGTGTTTGAGATGAACAATTGAAAGGGATAATATAACTCTCCGTAGATCTTGGTTTAATGCATATTAATGGGATATCTCCTCGTGCATTTCGCTCATTAATGACAATGTTGACGGTTCTTGCATGATGAGTTGTTAGCATGAAAGGTTACTAGTTGCATATTTAGAAAGAAGTACAAAGGTCGCAGGGACGAGAAAGAGCAATTAAGGAGTGTCTAATTATCGAAAGCGAGCGGGCGCGCTTCAAAATAGGGTTACAAGGTACAACCATTAGAAGTGAGGGCCCGAGGGTGAAATTGTATGTCTCATAACTTTTTGAGTGCAAAACGCATAACACGGAAGAGGGCGTGATGGGACAGTCCATAGGTCAATTTATATATCGCGGAACTCCGGGTACTGTTTGCAGGCCACAGAACAATGGAAGCACAATCGTGAGCTCACTTGTCTAGGAACCCGCAATAAAAAAAGTGGCTTAAGTATGGAATAGGGAAATGGTAGGCCGGACTCGTTTTCCCTAATATATTGAAATTTGTAATAGATATCCCATTACTTGGCAAGATCATTTTTGCATGTTTCTGGGCAAGTTCTGTAGCAATAGTCAATGTGACTGTCTCATTGATCCTTTTGCTTTTTAATGACAGTCTATACGGTTGTTGCATGATGAATTGTTAGCATTAAACCTTGGTCATTGCATACTTTGAAAGAACTGCGAAGGTGGCAAGCTTAGTAAATAGTGACTAAGAATTGGACATTTCATGAACCCGCCAACCCAAGGATCCATGAAAGAGATTCCATGAAATGAGCAAGTATGGAAAGTGGTTGGACGAACTTCAAACTAGGGTGACAATGGTTCCCCAAGAGACGTGACTTCCCGAGGGTCAAATTGTATGTCTCAGAACTTTTGAGTTCAAAATGTGTACCACGAAAGAGGGGATGATGTCGAAGTCCGGCGGTCAATTTGTATATGGCATAAGTGTGGGATATCTCCTCGAGCCTTTCACTCATTAATGACATATTTAAGGTTCCTGCATGACAAAGTGTTAGCATTAAAGCTTACTAATTGCATATCCAAAAAGAAGTAGGAAGGTGGTGGGGACAGGGAACAACAATTAAGGAATGGCTAATTATCGAAAGCAGTTGGTTGGGCTTCAAAATAGGGCTACAAGATACAACCAACAGAGGTGAGGGTCCGAGGGTCAAATTGTATCTCTCGGAAGTGTTCACCGCAGAATGCGTAACAAAAAAGAGGGCATGATGGTGCATTACTGTGGATAAATTGCATATCGTGGAACTCCGGGTATTGTTTTCTAGTCGCAGAACATTGGAAACACAATCCTGACCCCGCCAGTCCGGGAACCCACAATTGAAAAAGTGTCTAAGTATGGAATAGGGAAACAGTAGGCCAGACTCGATACACACTGGTTGCAGCATGTGCAACCATGGAAATGTACCACATCATGAACATACAACCAACTTGCGGTTAAGTATTGAAAGGAACGACGGATGGTCGGGCTCATGACGAGGCATTCCAACAGACAAATTGTATATCGCAGAAGTCCGGGTACTGTTTGCAAGTCGCGGAAGATTCAAAACAAAATTTTGAGCCCGTCAGTCTGGGAACTCGCAATCGAAAAGTGTCTAAGTATGGAATAGGGAAATGGTAGCCCAGACTTGTTTTTTCTAATATATTGGAATTTGTAATTGCTTTCTGATTACCTCGCAAGATCTTTTCTGCATGTTTCTGAACAAGTTGTGTAGGGATAGTCAGTGTGACTATCTCCTCGATACTTTTGCTTATTAGTAACGATATTTACAGTTGTTTCATGATGATCTGTTAGCATTAAACCTTTGTTGTTGCATATTTGGAAAGAAGTACAAAGGTGGCCGACATAGGAAACAATGACTAGGAATTGCAGATTTCATGAACCCGCCGACCCGAGGATCCAAAATAGGGTGACAAGGCTTCCCCAGAAGATGTGAGGCCTCGATGTTCAAATTGTATTGCTCAGAACATTTCAATGTACAATGTGTAACACAAAAGAGGGGAGGATGTGGGAGTCCGACAGTCAATTTGTATATCGCAGAGGTCTGGGTGTTGTTTGTAGGTCACGAAACAATGGAAGTTAATCTAGAGGTCAGAATAATTAATGTGCATTTGGAAGGGCACGATTGTGGAGGGGATAGAAGGGAGCCATAAATGGTTTGAAACTTTTTATGAACCCGGGTAAAGTGAAGCTTTCGAGTTGGAGGAGCTCGGGGTGGAATTGTAGATCACAAAATTTTTGGGTGCAAGATGTATATCACGGAACAAGTGGAAAAATTTGGCTAAGTATAGAAAGGAACGACGGTCATTCTGAGTACTATAAATGGTGGTTTAACGCGTGTTAATGGGATATGTCCTCGAGGTTTTTTGCTTGTTATTGCCAATTGTTTTGTACCCATGTGTTCAATTGTCACTAGTAAAAGCATAATTAATGTGAATTGGGAAGGGCGCGAAGGTAGTGGGGATGGAAGGCAACAATAGATGCTTTGAAACTTTTGTGAACCCTGGTAGAGTGAAGCTTGCGAGTTCAAGAAGTTCGCGGTGGAATTGTAGATCATGAAATTTTTGGGTGCAAGATGTATATCATGAAACAAGCAACAACAGAGTTCAATAGCACTAGCCTCGACAACCACGACCATAAAATTGGCTAAGTATGGAAAGGAATGGTGGTTGGTCGGACTCGTCATCTTAGGATATATATGGAGATGAATATCTGTCAATCCGCCAACTCAGGAACCCGCGATCATAGAAAGGAGACTAAGTATATAACTAGAAAGGGATAATAGATGGGAAGAAGAAAAATGAAAGAGGGCTAAGTATCTCACAGAACAACATATATTGCTCATTTATTAATGCCAATATTTTCGAACCCCTGGTGAGTTCTCACTAGTAAAAGCATAAATTGTAGATCACATAAGTTTTTGGGTGCAAGATGTATATGATGGAACAAGGGGCATACGTGTTCGATACCGCAAACCCAAGACCTGGTGGTAAGATAATTGGCTAAGTATTGAAAGAGACCGTGATTGAACGAGTTCATGATGTGAAGATATAGATGAAAATGAGCATTTGTCAATCCGTGAACCCGGGAAGCCGTGATCATAGAAATTCGACTAAATATAGAACCACAAAGGGATAATAGAGGGGAAGAAGGCAAGGAAAATTTAAAGAGAATTTGTTTATATTTATTCCAATAGTATTCATATTAATATATATTAATAGATTATCTGTGGTCCAAATGTAAAGCATCTTCCAATTTGCAGGGTGTTTTTCAGTTCACAAATTTCGTTGAAACCCATAAGCAATAGAAAATAATAATATATATATATATATATATATATATATATATATATATATATATATATATATATATATATATATATATATATATATATATNACTTAACATTTTTTATATGCATAGATATTATCAAATAGAAGAAGCTGTAATATATGCAAAATATTGAACATGAACATGACGTCAACACCTGAGTTGCCTTGTTGAAATAGAGTCATTATTTCATTCTATTTATGGGACCCCGAAAAATGAAAGCAAGACGGGTCCTCCCATTTCTTTCTTAAGTATAGGGTGGGCGCCACATAAGTATGTCCTATCACAAATTATTCTTCCATGTAAAATGTAAGGAGCGAATAGAGTATCTTTTATTTAAATCGAAGTGCTGGGCAACAAAAAAAAAAGCTTGGCGTGCATGTTTAACCAGACACAAAAAAATAAATATAAAATAAAATAAAAAACAATACCAGACATTGGAAAACACCATACAAAAACCTCAAATATTCTATATTCAGATAAATTGGGTTACAAAATACAGCCAAGATTATTTCCCAAAATAGCTGTCTTGAAATAGTTCAACAGATATTCTCTGAAATTTAAATGTGTTTGTCATAATGACTGCGATTGGGGCTGCCGCGAACAAAAAAATCAAATATGTACAATAATCAAGCATGTAGACAGTATTTTATAGATTTCAACTTGAACATCAAATGCTTTCCCGGTAAAAAACAACGAGTTGAATATCAATTTCAGGTCTTGGAATTCATTGGTGCTGTCGGCTAGATCTATCCCAACTTATTGAATAGCCTGTCTCTTCTAGATATGGCCTTCCTGCATTAGTTGTTTATTCAACATTCCATACTTTGCTAAGTGTTAATTTCCCTCTATCGTCGAAAACTTGGGGTTCAAGGTGCCTTCCTTGTAATGTTCATGGTCATCGACATCTGAGACAACTTAGAGATGCGATTCAGGCCCAATTCAAAGACGAGGGAGTGGTTTTATATGATGTCAGCTTTGGGGGAAAAATATCCTGTTAGCCAACAAAAGTTGAGACAAAAATAATTCAAGTATGTTGTGACTGCTATTCTCCATGTATTTGATCATATGTTTGGTTGAAAGGCCCGCCTGAAGATTTGTATGTTGAATTGTTTTGTTTTATTGTTGTAAATTGGAAGGGACGTTCAAGTCTCTTGCACAATTCTCCTTTGTTGAAGTATATAGCTTCTTACATCAACACAGATATCGTAAGTGTATAAAATGTTGCAGATCACATTAGAATATATCTTTCGTCATAGGGGTGGCAGACATCGTGGCTCACAAAATGGTTTGGAATATTCAGAAGTGACGCTAAATATTGCTCCATGCCTGAATATACTCGAAAGGAAATTATAAATTTGGATCCTCACAAAGGTGAGAAACTGTATGCATGTTTGAATCAACATTCTAAAATTACAGAACCTTTTATGACAAAGTTGTAATAGACTTGACAGACAACCAACTTCTATGTCAAAGATTGTTGAGCGACTTCTTGAAAGGCCTTCCTGAAGATTTGTATGTTGAATTTTTTTGTTTTATTGTTGTAAATTGGAAGGGACGTTCAAGTCTCGTGCACAATTCTCCTTTGTTGAAGTATATAGCTTCTTACAACAACACAGATATGGTAAGTGTATAAAATGTTGCAGATCACATTAGAATATATCTTTCGTCATAGGGGTGGCAGACATCGTAGCTCACAAAATGGTCTGGAATATTCAGAAGTGATGCTAAATATTGCTCCATGCCTAAATATACTCGAAAGGAAATTATAAATTTGGATCCTCACAAAGGTGAGAAACTGTATGCATGTTTGAATCAACATTCTAAAATTACAGAACCTTTTATGACAAAGTTGTAACAGACTTGACAGACAACCAAATTCTATGTCAAAGATTGTTGAGCGACCTCTGGATGTAGTAACAGACTCAACATATAATCAACTTTCAATCACTACTAATACTAATGTTAAGTTTAACAATTCGTGACCCTAGGCTCCAGGTAGTTTCAACTTCAGGTATCCACACTGGCGGTGACTCCATGCTCCAGATAGCTTTATCTCTAGACATGGATACTGGTGGTGGAAATGGGAACAATGCCATTGATTGCATGGCGGTAATGTAGTGAACAAGCAGGTCTGTCATTGTCAAATCACTTAGACTGCAGGATTGTCAGACCTGCAAAGAGCATTGACTTTAATGTTGCTTTGTCATGACAACTACGATGTTGTTGTGAGTCCATAAATCTTTGGAGGTTGGGTGTCTTGTGCGATGATGACCTTGACATTAGGTACATGTCAGACATCTATTATCTGACATTGCAGTGTTAATGCGATTGCCATAGTGGACGAAGGCTCGATTGCATTGGAACACGAAATATTAATTGTGTGATTAATTAACATCCTTGAAGGACATGAATCCCAAACAACGCCTAAAACTTTTCGAACAACCGTGTGTTAAAAAAATACATTGTTTTATATTTTAAGAAATAAGAAATTGTATTTTCTATGTCTAACATTAGGTTGCACACATAAACCTTTTTAAGTTAACCGAAATTAATATATAGTCAAATCAGATTCCCGGAAGCGATCAAATTCCATAGAGCTAGTTTATTTCCATCATGTTGGTTGGGATAGAAGGATCCACCACCATGGCAAAGAAAGAAGGTAGCAATAAAAGCGCATGTGAAAACACAAGCTGGTGATGGAAGCCCTCTATGACCAGGAAGGTACTATGTCCTTATCGATCTACAATCCCGATGAACAACTTGAGAGGCGCTTGCGGCGAGGCCATGTCGATTTATTTGATCCAGACAAGGCAATACTTCAAGCATTGAGGAATTTCCTTTTTTTTTTTTTTTCAAATATCGGATCTACTGCAATAGAAGAAATGCATTCTCCTTATTCAAAGTAAGGGATACAATAGGAAGATTGATATTCGGTGGAAACAACTCTAGAATATCCTACTACATCAAGGTCTCTTCTAAAGAACGAAACAAAATGATTACATGAAGGTGGTAGTAAAAGGTGATTTTCAGAAACCAAATCATTACCTGAACATGTCAAACTTCTTGCAGAAGGTGGTAGTATAAAGTAATCTTCAGAAAGTGTTACAAAGTCCATAATCCATAATTCCTTTCCATTAAATTTTCTTAGTTACATGTTGATGCAGGCATCAAAGACTTTTGAGAGCTTCGTTCCCTGGTTATATACCCACCTTCAACTACAAGGAGAATATTCTTGCAAAGAGCGGCAAGCTCTTCGACCCAGATGCAATCATATGCATAGGAATAGTGAAAAAAATGTGTAGTACCGATAGAAAGTTGATTGTATGTGGAATCTGTTACTACATCCATAGGTTGGTGAACAAACTTTGATAAAGAATCTGACTTTCTGTCAAGTCTATTACCACACCCATAAGTTGCTCAACAAACTTTGAAATATAAACTTCTGTAATTTTAGGATGTTGATTCAACCACCCATATAGTTTCTCACATTCACGACAATCCAAATTTATAATTTCCTTCTGAGTATATTCTCACATGAGACAATATTTGACGTCATTTCTGAATATTCCAGACCATTTTGCATGCCACGATATGTGAGACTCCTCTGACGAAAGATAAATTCTTGTGTGGTCTGCAAGATTTGATACATTTGCCAAATCTGTGTTGGAAGAAGCTATATACTTCAACAAAGGAGCATTTTGCAGGTGACTTGAAAGTCCCTTCCAATTTCCAGTAACAAAACAAAGAAGTTCAACATACAAATATTTAGGCAGACCTTTCAACCAACCAAAGCATCGAATATAGGGAGAATACCAATCATAAGATACTTGATTTTTTAATTTTATTTATTTATTTATTATTATTATTATTATTTTCTGTCTGAGTTTCTGTTGGCTAATAGAGTTTTTTTCGCTCAAAGCTAATGTCATATAAAACCATTACCTCATCTTTCAATTGGGCCTGAATGGCAAGTTGTCTCACATGTGGATGACCAGGAACATTACAACGAAGGGACCTTAAAGCCCAAGTTTTCGATGATAGAGAGAAAGGGGAATACGTATTTAAAATGAACGCTAGAGGATGATAGTATAATATTCTGTAAATCTTGGTTTAATTCGTTTCAATGGCAGATGTCCTCGATATTTTCACTTATTAATGCCAATCTTTTCGAATATGTGTGCTGAATAGTCACTAATAACATGAGTTAACGTTTCCATATGCAAACATATTCTCAAATATGACAACCTGCAATATATGCACAATACTAAAGAGGGACATTACGTCAAGACCTTTGTGGATGACACATCTATGTATGACAGCGAGGTAGTACAATATTGCACTGTTACTATGATGATGCGTTAAAAAAACTAAAATAACCAACAATTTTTGCCAATCCAAGATGGACGCAAAAAAAATCACCATATCCCATAATATTCGCCTATTAATGCGTTTTAATGGGAGATGTCCTCGAGCTTTCCACTTATTAAAGCCAATATTTTTGAATCTGTCTGGTGAGTTGTCACTAGTAAAATCATAATTAATGTGCATTGGGAAGGGAAAAAGGTGGCGGGGATGGAGGGGAGTGAAAAATGCTTTAAAAGTTTTTTGAACGCGAGAGTCCGTGAACCTGTGAAACTTTGAAGACTTGACTAAGTATGGAAAGGTGGGTTAGACAGATGGAGTCATCATATGTAGAGTCATTCTTGCGAGTTCGAGGAGTCTAGGGTCAAATTGTAGACCACAAAAGTTTTGGGTGCAAGATGTATACCCCGAAAATGGGGTAACAAAGTTCGATAACGCCTATCCGTGAACTCGCGTTCATAAAATTGGCTAAGTATGCAAACGAATGGCGGTCAATCGGACTCGTGATGTGAAGATATAGATGGAGATGAGGATTTGTTAGTTTGCCATCCCAGGAACCCGCGAGCACAGAAACATGACTAAGTATAGAACCAATCTTTTTGAATATGTGTGTTGAATAGTCACTAATAACATGAGTTAGTATTTCCATATGCAAGTATATTCTCAAATATGACAACCTATAATATATGCACAGTATTAAAGAGAGACATGACGTCAAGACCTTTGTGGATGACAGTAGGTTAGTACAATATTGCATTGTTACTATGATGATGCCTTAAAAAAACTAAAATAACCAACAATTTTGGCCAATTCAAGATGGACGCAAAAAAATCATCAGATCCCATAATATTCGTCTGTTAATGCGTTTTAATGGGAGATGTCCTCGATATTTCCGCTTATTAATGCTAACATTTTCAAACCTATCTGGTGAGTTGTCACTATTAAAAGAATAGTTAATGTGCACTGGGAAGGGCAGAAGGTGGCGGGGATGGAGGGGAGCGGAAAATGCTTTTAAACGTTTGTGAACCCGGGAGTCCGTGAACCCGCGAAACTTTGAAGACTAGACTAAGTATGGAAAGGCAGGTCGGTCAGACAGAGTCATCGTAGGTAGAATCAGGCTTGCGAGTTCGAGGAGTCTAGGGTCGAATTGTAGATCACCAAAGTTTTGGGTACAATATGTATACCTTGAACACGGGGCAACAGAGTTCAATAATGCCTATCCGCGAACCCACGTTCATAAAATTGGCTAAGTATGCAAATGAACGACGGTCGATCAGACTCGTGATGTGAAGATATATATGGAGATGATGATTTGTCAGTTCGCGACCTCGGGAACCCGCAAGCACAAAAACACGACTAAGTATAAAACTAGAAACACATAATAGAGGGGAAGAAGAAAAGGAAAAAAACGGGTAAGTTTAGAAGAGGAAAAATAAAGGGAGACAAAAACTTTATCCCTCACACAACAACACTTAGTCTCATAATTATGAAGACATAGAAACACATTAACAATGGGAAAAGCATTCTCAGCTATGAAAAATAGTTGGAGCTGGACAAACTCTGGTTCAATTCAAAAGAGATGTTGTTTATATATACTGCAAAATTTTTCATATTATTTTATCTTAATAGTATTTTTTGGTGGCCCAACTGTAAAACCATGTTCCAATTTGTGTTTCTCAAGTGGAGATGTGTTTGTGGAGAAACTAGTGAACAAGTACGAAGAGGCTCAATTGCAGCTGCAGGACCTCAACTCTACAAATTTGAATCAAACAACAATAAGCAACATCCAACAAACCAATGAGCAAGCATCAACTAGTCAACCGGGAAAGTTGGTGAAGAAAAATATTGTCCAAATTTACTGCAGACAAGATTGTATAAAAAAATCGGAGGAATATATTGTAACACGCCTGTTAATCAAACATTTCAGGCTGTGAAGCCTCGCAGGTAAACATGTAAGATTGTGAGGACCGTGAAAAGGCCTCCCATTGTGTAAACATTTAAGGAAGTTGCAGTTTGCACGGTTGGCATTCTGCATTTGCAATTGGAACACCTCCATAACACCTAGTGACATATAAAAAAGGAAATCAAATTTTCTCTTCGCATATGAACATCTTATGGAAGAGGATTTTGACTCAGGCATCTCCAACATTTAAATTTCTCAGTTGCAAATTGGAAATAACAAACAACAAAGAACAAATACGAACATAAACCTAGCAATGAAACCCACCCGTCAATGGGGAACAACATAAGCGCAGTTCCAATCGCGGTTGCAGAATCCCAAGCATGCAAACTGCAACACCATCAACAAGAAAACAAGAAACCAGTCAACAAGTAATGAGAAAGCATCAACCAGTGAACCAGTAACACCGCTAAAGAACAATATTTCCATTTTCACTGCAAACAACATTGCATAAGGAAAAAAAATAAAAAAAATCGGACAAAAATGTATTGTAACAGGCCTATTAAGCAATGCAGGAATGCAACCACAACATCGAGACCCACCGATGAATGGAGAATAACAAAAGCGCACTCCCTGGGCTGCAAACTGCAACAACAGGTCCAACTGCAAATGTAGGACCCCAACCTTGCAAAGTTGAAGCAAACAAGAGAAAGCAACAAACAACAAACCAGTGAACAAGCACCAAAAGGCCCAATTGCAGCTGCAGGACCTCAACTTTGCAAAGTTGATTCAAACAACAATAAACAACATCCAACGAACCAAGGAGAAAGCATCAACCAACCAACCATGAATGTCGGTGAAGAGCAATATTGGCCAAATTCATTGCACACAAGATTGTATCCAAAAATCAAAGGAAAATGTATTGAAACACAACTGTTAAGAAAACATTTTAGGCTGTGAGGCCTGTCAGGTAAACATTTAAGGATGTGAGAACCGTCCAAAGGCCTCCCATTGTGTAAACAATTAAGAAAGTTTCAGTTTCCACGGTTGGTAATTTTCAATACTGGGAGCGATCAAAATTCTCTTGCAACCCATCTTTGTAAGTGACTACTACGACCAGAGAGGCAGGATTGTAATGCTATCTTTGTCTCATTCCTAATCGCCAATGTTCGACATAGAACCACCTCCATTGTAGCCATAGTGACATACAAGAAAATGAAATCGTATTTTCTCCTCACATACAAAGATGTTCTGTAAGAGGATTTTGACTCAGCCATATCCAGTATTGAAATTTCTCACCTACAAACTGCAAATACCAAACAACAAACAACGAATAGGAAGATAAACATGGCACCGAAACCCACCCGTCAATGGGGAACGACAGAAGGCCAGTTACAATCGCGATTGCAGAATCCGAAGCGTGCAAATTGAAACAAGACCAACAGGAAAACAAGAAAATCAACAACAGGTAAACAAGAAACCAATGAACAAGCAAGGAGAAAGCATCAACCAGTGAACCAGTAATGCCCCTGAAGAACAATATTGCCCATATTCACTGCAGACAACATTGCATAAAAAAAATCAGAGTAAAATGTATTGTAATGGGCATGTTAAGTAAACATTTAAGGTTGTGAGGCATGTTAGGTAAACATTTAAGTCTGTCAGGAACGCTGTGTAAACATTTAAGAAAGAATGCAGTGTGGTAGGTTTGTTACGTACGCGAAAATAATTATTATATTATTTTATAATAATATAAAATAATTATAATAATATAAAATAATAATAACAATAAAAGAAAATAGTAACAATAGTTCGAACAATAGAGACTATGCAAAAAAAAAAAATAGTCAAAGAACAAACTAATATGAAGTCAACTAATAAAAAACTAACTCTCAATGCTCAAAACTTTGGATATCTAAACATTTAAAAAAAATAGTAAAAATTCAGAAAGACCGTAGATGATAATTTTTTTTGGATATGCTAACATATAAAACATTGGGAATAGCGAAGCTGGCAATAAGACCTCCAATCTGTTATCCAATCAGATCATGACATATATGGTATTTTTTATTATATACAAATCAATGTTTTTAGTTCGCTAGTTCCAACAATACAAATTATGCAAATATTTTTAGTCCAAGGACAAATTAATATGAAGTCAACGAATTATTGATTGCTATAGTCCCTCTACGCCTTCGACATGGACTAATAACTTGAATAGATACAATAGCCTAAATATTAGCAAATCGTGGATACCCATTATCATATTAAGAATGATTTTGTTATTAATATGAGTATAACTTAAATAATAATGTTCAATTTTTTTTACCAATAAAAAAACATATTTTTTTTTACCAAGAAAAAACAAAACTTAAATTTGATATTAAGAATGATTTTGTTATTAATATGAGTATAATTTAAATAATAATGCTCAATTTTTTTCCCAAGGAAAAAACTTATATTTGCTTGTTTTAAGAGAAAATTAGAATATACATTGTCTAGATAATTATGGCTTCAAAAGATGAGTGCATGTCACACCCTGCATAGTTCTTAACGCTCATTGTAAATTTAATCTCATTTAATTCAAAACAATGGGCAGATACTCCTTTGTTATAATTTGAATGGAATGTTGTTTGGGCATTACCCTAATCTCCCAACTTTGAGGTACTTAGGAGTTAGCTGATTAATGTATGAGGCCATCTTCTTTGAATAATGCATGTTGGGGAAGATGCTTATTCTTAATTGGGTGTAGTCATGGTAACTCTGAGATATTGATCAAACCTTAGCGAGCTGTGTCTGCAATTCATGGAACCATGGATGCATCCTCTTAAGGGGGGCTGCAACCCCCTCCAAAATCTAATGCTTTGGCCTTTTAGGCGATTGTCGAAACGTACATGAAGAATTCCAAACCATAGACACCAAAATTTGTTAAGAGAATCGATGTTCCTAAGGTTAAATTCCCCCCTTCATCTTCAAGGTGAAATGCAATCGCCTTTGCTGACAGGGGATTGATCAACCAAATCATTGGAATTTGGCCTTTTATGAGAACAATGGTGAGGTGGCTTCAAAAAACCTGGAAAATACTCATCAAAGGACAATTAAATCACTTATTTTGTAGTAGAGGGTTTTATGCCTTGTTGTTTGAAATTAGAGATGACAGAGACCTTATCTTTGGAAGTGGACCATATTTTTTAGAGTGAAGAGGTAGGTGTTTGAATAGGTGAACACTTGAATTTAATCCATAAAATGATGTACCCTCATCAATAGTAGTTTGGGTAAGGCTTCCCCACCTCCCTTTGCATTGATGGAATGATGATGCATTTCAAAGCATCAATAATAACTTAGGGTGCTATATTGACATAACATAACCCAGAGAAAAAATGTATGCATGTGCTTGGATCTATGTGAAGGTAGACCTATAAAAGGGTTTACTAGAAGCAATACTAATCACTCTTGATAATTGACAACATTTATAGGAACTTGACTATGAAAAACTTCCCTTCAAATGTAAATCCTGTCCTGAGTACAGACACTTTGCTAAAAACCACAAGAGAGCAATCCCTAGCAAGTGCAAAAGCATGAAAAGGATGATCAATGAAAAATAGTGAGCTAGAAAATGGGATCTAATGTAAATTTGAGAACAAATTACCATGCCACAACATCCAAATGCCCAACTCCATCTGGAGTAAGATTCCCTTGGATTCAAAATTTCTCTAAAGGATCTTACTGCAAGGGTTGGCCTAAGCGCCAACAAATTTTAGGAAAAGGAAGTGAATCCTAGCCATCCAATAATAATTTGTACAACTTATCTGAAAAGGATTTGAACTTCCCCATCAAATCCAAGAGGATTCTTCAAAGGGAGCCTCCTTTAGTCCAAAAGGTAAGGGAATCACTAGTTTTTGAAGGAAATATTAGCAATCCTTCTTAGAAATATGCAGAAATAGAAGATTTGTTAAAAGGGTTGCTAGAAAATCAATAATCTAAAGATCCAATATTCAAAGACGAGGAGCCCATTATTTAAGAGTAGGAAGAGTCAGAAAACTTCACCGATGCATAAATCACCTTTGCAAAACTTCAAGCAAGAGGTCAAGACCCTAATGCCATTGGAGAGGAGGACCAGGGTGATGGAGTTTCTAAAGAAAGACTCCCAAGAAGAATGGGTAGGAAATCAAACAAGACATAAATGGAAGAAGAAATAAATAAATACACAATGGTGGGATCTCAACCAACCATCGATAAAAATCTAGGGGCTAGCTGGAGATCTATAAAAAACCTAGGAAATAGTGCACCTCAAAGGGGAAGTAGTGCCAAACACACAATCAAATAATGATTATCGTCTCCTGGAATTACATAGGGTTGGGTAGTAGAAGCAAGGAAGCTGCACTCAAGGATCTTATTAAATCCAAGAAACCCATACTCCTCATGATCTAGGAGACCAAAATGTATTCCCAGGAAGCCATCAAAGTTGTAAAGCAATAGTGGAAGAACAATGAAGGGGTGGCTATTGACTCTATAGGCGATTCATGATGTTTATGCACCCTTTGGAATAACCAAGAGCTAATCTTAGAGTTCACTTACCAAACTCAACATTGGATCCTCACTAGTTTTTTGGATGTCAAATTAGGTAAGTGTCATCACCTAAAAATTGCTCATAGAGACATACAAGGGATCACCTGAAAAGTCATCAATACAACATAATAGAGTACTATTCCATGGAAATTATGCACCACCTTCAATAGAGCACCAAAAACTATATAAAGTGGGGTTTAATGCATCTACGTGACTTTACAGTTTGAGGTTTGCACGATTTGCGTGAGCTTGCATGGTTGATCCTTTGATAGCTATGCAAATCTTTCCGACGTGAAATATCAACCACATTTGGTGTAATAAATGCAAAAACTACCATCAAGGGTATGTTATGACCCAAGGGGGGGCATATATATGGCTAAATGTATATGATATGATCCCAAGGGGGGGCATTTATGGGGCTAAATTTACATGTAATGTGTAATTACATATGTAATAGGGTTGCCCTAGTGATAAAGGGGCCTCATGTGAAAGTGTGAATAACTATATATAAGATATCTTGTATTCATTATTGACAGGTAAATTGTTAAGTATGAATGATATTTGGCTATTTGGAGGGGGTTCCCCTATTATTTAAGGATTTATTGTGTAACTTATCTATCTTGGAGTTGTGATCCACGTTGACATTCTGTACATGGTGTGTACCTCTTTTATTTTATTACATTTTGAGCATTTTGGTTCATAACATTTGGTATCAGAGCTCAAGGTCTTGGAGTTTCACTGCTGCATCTGAGACACCTTGGAATTATCGCTATAATTATTTTTCTACGACATTTCAGAAGGAACCCCTTAAAGTATATTTATTATAGAGATAATGGTATGTGGGATTCAAATTTCATCTCCTAAAGCCATTTACTTTTAGAGATATATCTTGTGTAAGATAGGGTTCTGGAATCATCTTGAATTTAGTCATCGCAAAATTTTCTCTATAATTTTTTTTTTGTTTTAGACTCTAAAACTCGAAGGCTATTCATATAAATTATCAAGGTATCTATGATAAACATTTCAACTTCTGGGTCATCCTACTTTTATATATACACCCTGTGTAAGATAGGGTATCTGACTAGTCATATTAGCTAGTATCAAACATGTGTTCCAGGTAAAACAATGATGTCTTCTTCAATGAGTATCCAAATTAAGTGAGACTAGTTGCATTGGATAGTGGACAACTTGTAGTATTTCTGGTACAAGTTTCAGAATCAATTATCATATATTGTGCTCTTGGCACGCTTTAGAACTACGCTCTCCTAGAAGGGACAAAAATAAAAAAGGCGTGGGGAAGTTACCATAACTTCTACTTGGCACATCCAATTTTGGTCAGACCCGTGGCACTGTAGAGAAATGTTTTAAGAGTACTATAGGTCACAATTTTAGACCGAGAAGGGATGAAATTGCAGATATACATCATAAGTAAGGTCGGTCAAGAGGATAAACTCCAAATCAGGGTTTCAAAGGTATGTTCACTTAAAACTATCATAACTTTTGATTGGAATGTATGATTGAGATGATTCAAAATCCATTGGAAATATAACACATAGAAGAGCATATTGGAACACGTATTACAACTATTTGATATCTTTATCCTTAATATATTGAGGTTGTGATTTGAGGGTTGGGATTAGACCACAATTAAGAATCAATGGAAATACCTAAATTTACATGAGATGAAGATAAAGATGAAATCAATCCTATGGAATGGTTGAGGTTGGTAAAAGAATATAATATGACTCTTTCGAAGGAAAGAAATATATTTTTTTATGAAGCTTGGAAGTGGTGGATGAGTGTTGATCAAAATACTAGATGGTACTGCACATGGGAAGAATTTGAAAAACTCTTCTTAGATAAATGGATTAGGGATACACAAATGGAGAAATTGTATAGAATTCAAGATGAATTAAAAGAAACAAATGAAGAGATTAATAAGAAGGGTGAGGAGATATCTAAGATACGATCCCTTAATGAATCACTCATTAAGGAGGTTAAGAACTTAAAACAAGAAAAAAATAGTAAATCAAAGTGGGAAAATGATGAGACAAGGGAATATTTGAAAAAGAAAGATGAAGAGATATGTAGATTATGAAACCATAATAAAAAACTATTGGATGAGGTCAAGAGATTGAAAGAAGAAAAGAAGAATGGTCAAAATCAAGAAGAAAGAAGGATCTTGGATGAAGAATCTACCAAAAGACTAGAAGATGAAATTTGCATGAAGGTTGAAGAATCCTTAAATACTAATGAGACAAAATCAGAAATACAAGCCATAATTGAAGAAGCACATCAAAATTTGTTCGATGGGATCACATTGCAACTTCAAAAGGAGAAATAAGACAAGCTTCAAGAAGGTCAACATAAGTTACTTTAAGAAGTTGAACTCCATCTAGAGGATGTACATGCCAAATATGATGGTATTATCTCGAAGGATAGAGTAATGAAAGACCAAGCAAATATGATTGAAGATTAGATTGTCGCTGAAAAAAAGATAGATGAAATGCATGTGTAGATTGAAGGAAGAACATCAAATGTGAAACCGTATCGATACCCTCATTACCAAGAAACATTTCAAGGAAGACAAAAAGGACGATATCAACATTATGAAGGAAGAAGATGGAATACTTGTCAATATTCATGGAACAAGGCATCACCAAACTACTCTTCAACAACCTATTATCAGAGACCAACAACGACTACAAATTGGAGAAGCTTCAACAAAAATACATGGAATCAAATGAAATAAATTTATTCAACAACTAAACACCAAGGATTAAGACTGAGAAGAATTGATTTTGGATGGATAGATCATCAACAATGGAATGAAGAAAGCAGGTACATAAGAAAATCATATTACTTGGTTTCATCACATGTGAAGCCTTTAAATGCAAATCTTTGAGGACAAAGCTTTTTGAAGGAGGGTACTATGTTATGACCCAAGGGGGGTATATATATGGCTAAATGTATATGATATGACCCCAAGGGGGGCGGGGGGGGGGTATATATGGGCATAAATTTACATGTAATGTGTAAAAACATATGTAATAGGGCCGACCTAGTAATAAAGGGGCCTCATGTGCAAGTGTGGATAGCTATATATAAGAGATCATGTATTTATTATTGACAGGTAAATTGTGAAGTATGAATGGTATTTGGTTATTTGGAGGGTGTTCCCCTATTATTTAAGGAGTTATTGTGTAACTTATCTATCTTGGAGTTTTTCTCCACGTTGGCATTCTATACATGGTGTGTACCTCTGTTATTTTATGATATTTTGAGCATTTTGGTTCATAACAGGGTACTCCAAGGTAAGTGTACCAGGCATCCTCGAGCTTCATACCCATTGGAGATTTCTACTTTGGGTGGTTTTATGTTTCTTTAAGGCACGGGGAACCACAATCCAAAGTGCACCATCATTGGACCAAAACATGCCATTAGCGCTAGATTTTAGTGCATTTGAGGGCATGAATTGGGCTGATGAGAGGGCGCAAAACCCGACGCTAAACGACGTGTTCACTTGGGCACTGGATTTAGCGCCTAGTTTACCACCCAATTTATCTCCCTCTTTAGCGCCAGGTTTTGCTCCCTTTTTAGCGTCTAGTTTTGCTCCTGATTTTGTGCCTAGTTTAGCACCTAAACTGTAATATAGCTCCCTAAATAACGCCCAAAATAGCGCCTGGTTTAGCTCTTGGTGTAGCGCCTAATTTGTTTCTAGGTTTGGTGCCTAATTTAGCTCCTAGTTTAGCACCTAGTTTAGCTCCTAGTTTAGCACCTAGTTTAGCTCCTAGTTTACCTCCACACGTGTTCCCTAATTTAGCTCCTGGGTTAGCTCCTGGTTTAGTGCCTCCTCGTTTAGCTCCTAGTTTAGCTTTTGGTTTAGCTCCTACTTTAGCTCCTGGTTTAGCGCCTAGTTTAGCTCTTGGTTTAACTCCTAGTTTAGCTCCTAATTTAGCTCCTAGTTTAGCTCCTGGTTTAGCGCCTAGTTTAGCTCGAGGTGTGGCGCCTAGTTTAGCTCCCAATCATGCTTTCTGTTTTGCTTCTAGTGTAGCATCGAAAATAGCTTTTAGTTTGGCTTCCAAATTAACACCAAGTTGTGCTTCCATTATTGCATCCTTTTTTGCTTCTAGAATTGCTTCCTTGTTAGCTCCATGGTTTGCTTCCGTTTAGTTCCAAGGTTTGCTTCCTTTTTAGCATCTGGTTTTGCTTCTTTTTTAGGTCCAGGGTTTGCTTCCTTTTAGTGTTGGGATTTGCTTCTTAATTAGCATCCAATTTTTCTTCTTGTTAAACAACGAATTTAACTTCCTACTTAGATCTAGAAGTAGCTCCAAGTATGGCTTTAAATTTAATGTCGAGTTTTACTTCCATTTTAGAGCCACATTTTGCTTCCATTTTAACAACTCATGTTGTGTCCTTTTTAGCTTCCATTTAGTAATTTAACTTTTTTTATTTCAATTTAATTAGTTAAATATATCATGCATCTTAAAAAACTTATATTATTATAAAGTAAGTCATATTGCATTTGAAGTATTTTATATGATAGCTTTTATAAAGAATTTTTAGGGAACTAGACATCCATACAAACTAACAACGTCATTATACTTATTAAATCTCCATATAAATAAAATATACAACATACAATATATATATAAAATAACAAGATAATGATTATAACATGATCATCATCTATAATTAAAACTAGTCAAATATATCAATATTAGATAAGTATCATGTCAAACAACTTATATCTTTAATACTGATAAGATCATCATCATATATAACTACAACAAGTGAAATTCAAATATGACAATAGATCAATAACATGTCAGAATGATACATGGACAACAATCAACGTAAGTTAAGATGATATATGTCCAAATGATATAAGTCAAAATGACAAATGTCAAAATGATAAAACTCAATAATATGGTATTGCAGGTGAAAATGATACATATGATAGTAAACATGAAAATAGGCATCATAACGATATACAACAATGATAAATGATGGAGTCTATATGATCAATGTCATTGGCTACTACAAAAAACTAGGTCATCATCATTATCTCGATGAGTATCATTGTGGTCATCATCGTCGTCATTCACAATGTCTTCTTCATCTACCTCATCATCATCATCTCCCGTGTTTGTATCAGACCCATTATAATTTGGATCTATCTCATGAGGATCAACTAGATCTTCTGGAAGACCCGTGTTCTGCAAAAAAGAACATTCAAAATGAAAAGTTATTATTTATTTCATGCAATATGTAATTTTTGTGTTATATTTCTAATATTACAACATATGAAACACAACCATAATCATATTACATCATATCAAATTGCACATACCATAACAAAATTTCAAATAAGTTACAAATAAAAATCATTCCAATGATGTAAAACATGCAACAATTCAAATAAACGTTAGTAAAGATTGTAAAAAAATGTGTTATACATTTTAACTATCAATTGTAAATTCTATTACATAACCGTAAGTGCAAACACTCTCCATTTTGTGCTATATATGATTATGTTTTCCTATAAAAATCCTTTGAGAGTTAATTGGTGTATATATATTCTTCTCTTATATTTCACAAATGAATATTTTTCTAGGACATTTTGGCCCATTGTAATATGCTTCAAAGGTCCTTTGAGAATTAACTAGTTTATAGGTAATTTTGAAGATGCTCTCAATACTCATGCAACTAGACCACATCCAAATGTCAATCCTTCCAAAGAAAAAATTCAATACATCAAGCCCTAAAGGGTTGAAAATTATGACAAAAATGTAATAAAAGGTGTCAAGGTGTATTGCCTTGCCTTGCCATGCCATTCCATACCATGCCATACTTTTCCATGCCATGCCATGCCATGGCTTGCCTTTGCATGCCTCGCCTTAACATGTGTTGCCATGCCATGCCATGCCTTGCCTTGCCATGCCATGCCTTGCTATCATATGGTATGCCTTTCCATGCCATGCCCCTCCATACTATGTCTTTCATTCACTTGCCATGCCTTGTATTTCCATACCATGCCTTTCCATATCATGCCTTGCCTTGCCATGCTATGTCATGTCGTGCCTTTAGGTTTTTATGCCCTTAGGAGGAATTGGACAAGAGTCCTTGAAATGGTTTGGGATGCGACTTGCAACTGGGCATAAAAAAAAAATGAGACTCGGATTGAGGAACCGTCGACTCCGATGAATTACTAGGATAGGATTTCAGCTAGAACAACCCTCACTCTCGGGTGCCATGCCTCGAAAGTTGTTTTATTCATTGATTTTGAGAATTAGTGTTTTGCTCAGTTTGAAGCAATGAAACATTTGGATTAAGGGGTATAATTTATGAAATCATCCCTAGTGAGAAGATCGATAATGTGGTCACCTAGTCCATGCCTAAAAAAGCTTGCAACATCTCACGGAACTAAAAAATGCTGCTCCGTTAGGTTTTTATGCCCTAAAGAGGAATTGGCCAAGAGTCCTTGAAATGGTTTGGGATGCAACTTGCAACTCGACATATAACGAAAATCGAGACTCGGATTAAGGAACCGTCATCTCCGTTGGATTTTTGGCATAGGATTTCAGTTTGAGCACCCCTAACTAACGGGTGCCATGCCTCGAAAGTTGTTTTTTTCATCTATTTGGAGAACCAGTGTTTTGCTCAGTTTGAAGTAATGCAACATTTGGATTTAGGTGTCTAATTTATGAAACCATGCCTCGGGAGCGGATGGATAATGTGGTCACCTAGTCCATGCCTAAAAAAGCTTGTAACATCTCACGAAACTCAAAAATGTTGTTCCGTTAGGTTTTTATGCCCCGAGGAGGAATTGGCCAAGAGTCATCGAAATGGTTTGGGATGTCGCTTGCAACTGGGCATAAAAAGAAAACCAAGACTCGGATTGAGGATCCATTGACTTCTATGGACTAATGGGATAGGATTTCAACTAGATCACCCCTCACTCTGGGGTGCCATGCCTCGGAAGTTGCTTTACTCATTGATTTCGAGAGTTAGTGTTTGGCTCAGTTTGAAGCAATACAACATTTGGATTAAGGGGTCCAATTTATGAAACCATTCATCGTGAGAGGATTGATAATGTGGTCACCTAATCCATGCCTAAACAAGCTTGTAGCATCTCATGAAACTCAAAGATGTTGCTTCGTTAGGTTTTTATGCCCTGAGAAGGAATTGTCCAAGAGTCCTTGAAATGGTTTGGGATGTGACTTGCAACTCGGTGTATAATGAAAAATGAGACTCGAATTGAGGAAGCGTCATCTCCATTGGATTCCTAGCATAGGATTTCAACTAGAGCACCCCTCACTCCCGGGTCCAATCCCTCGTAAGTTTTTTTTTTCATTGATTTTGGGAACTAGGGTTTTACTCAGTAAGAAACAATGCAACATTTGGATTGAGGGGTCGAATTTATAAAACCATGCCTCGGGAGAGGATGGACAATGTGGTCACATAGTCCATGCCTAAACAAGATTGCAACATCTCATAGAACTCAAAAATGCTGCTCCGTTAGGTTTTTATGCCCTGAGGAGGAATTGACCAAGAGTCCTCAAAATGGTTTGGGATGCGACTTGTAACTCGATATATAATGAAAAAAAAGACTTGGATTGAGGAACCATTGTCTCCGTTGGATTCCTGGCATAGGATTTCGGCTAAAGCACCCTTCACTCCCGGGTCCAATCCCTTGTTTTTCATCGATTTTGAGAACTAAGTTTTTGCTTAGTAAGAAGCAATGCAACATTTGGATTTAGGGGTCCAATTTATGAAACCATGCCTCAGGAGCGGATGGATAATGTGGTTACATAGTCCATGTCTAAACAAGCTTGCAACATCTCACGAAACTAAAAAATGTTGCTCCGTTAGGATTTTATGCCATGAGGAGGAATTGGCCAAGAGTCCTCGAAATGGTTTGGGATGCCACTTGCAACTGGGTATAAAAAGAAAACCGAGACTCGGATTGAGGAACTGTCAACTTCGATGGATTACTGGGATATGATTTCAGCTAGACCACACCTCACTCTCTGGTGCCATGCCTAAGAAGTTGCTTTACTCATTGATTTCGAGAATTAGTGTTTGGCTTAGTTTGAAGAAATGCATCATTTGGATTAAGGGGTCCAATTTATGAAATCGTCCCTCTTGAGCAGATCGATAATGTGGTCACCTAGTCCATGCCTAAACAAG
>ML781790.1:1258355-1297243 GCA_009831015.1 Picea engelmannii | reverse complement strand
ACTTAACATTTTTTATATGCATAGATATTATCAAATAGAAGAAGCTGTAATATATGCAAAATATTGAACATGAACATGACGTCAACACCTGAGTTGCCTTGTTGAAATAGAGTCATTATTTCATTCTATTTATGGGACCCCGAAAAATGAAAGCAAGACGGGTCCTCCCATTTCTTTCTTAAGTATAGGGTGGGCGCCACATAAGTATGTCCTATCACAAATTATTCTTCCATGTAAAATGTAAGGAGCGAATAGAGTATCTTTTATTTAAATCGAAGTGCTGGGCAACAAAAAAAAAAGCTTGGCGTGCATGTTTAACCAGACACAAAAAAATAAATATAAAATAAAATAAAAAACAATACCAGACATTGGAAAACACCATACAAAAACCTCAAATATTCTATATTCAGATAAATTGGGTTACAAAATACAGCCAAGATTATTTCCCAAAATAGCTGTCTTGAAATAGTTCAACAGATATTCTCTGAAATTTAAATGTGTTTGTCATAATGACTGCGATTGGGGCTGCCGCGAACAAAAAAATCAAATATGTACAATAATCAAGCATGTAGACAGTATTTTATAGATTTCAACTTGAACATCAAATGCTTTCCCGGTAAAAAACAACGAGTTGAATATCAATTTCAGGTCTTGGAATTCATTGGTGCTGTCGGCTAGATCTATCCCAACTTATTGAATAGCCTGTCTCTTCTAGATATGGCCTTCCTGCATTAGTTGTTTATTCAACATTCCATACTTTGCTAAGTGTTAATTTCCCTCTATCGTCGAAAACTTGGGGTTCAAGGTGCCTTCCTTGTAATGTTCATGGTCATCGACATCTGAGACAACTTAGAGATGCGATTCAGGCCCAATTCAAAGACGAGGGAGTGGTTTTATATGATGTCAGCTTTGGGGGAAAAATATCCTGTTAGCCAACAAAAGTTGAGACAAAAATAATTCAAGTATGTTGTGACTGCTATTCTCCATGTATTTGATCATATGTTTGGTTGAAAGGCCCGCCTGAAGATTTGTATGTTGAATTGTTTTGTTTTATTGTTGTAAATTGGAAGGGACGTTCAAGTCTCTTGCACAATTCTCCTTTGTTGAAGTATATAGCTTCTTACATCAACACAGATATCGTAAGTGTATAAAATGTTGCAGATCACATTAGAATATATCTTTCGTCATAGGGGTGGCAGACATCGTGGCTCACAAAATGGTTTGGAATATTCAGAAGTGACGCTAAATATTGCTCCATGCCTGAATATACTCGAAAGGAAATTATAAATTTGGATCCTCACAAAGGTGAGAAACTGTATGCATGTTTGAATCAACATTCTAAAATTACAGAACCTTTTATGACAAAGTTGTAATAGACTTGACAGACAACCAACTTCTATGTCAAAGATTGTTGAGCGACTTCTTGAAAGGCCTTCCTGAAGATTTGTATGTTGAATTTTTTTGTTTTATTGTTGTAAATTGGAAGGGACGTTCAAGTCTCGTGCACAATTCTCCTTTGTTGAAGTATATAGCTTCTTACAACAACACAGATATGGTAAGTGTATAAAATGTTGCAGATCACATTAGAATATATCTTTCGTCATAGGGGTGGCAGACATCGTAGCTCACAAAATGGTCTGGAATATTCAGAAGTGATGCTAAATATTGCTCCATGCCTAAATATACTCGAAAGGAAATTATAAATTTGGATCCTCACAAAGGTGAGAAACTGTATGCATGTTTGAATCAACATTCTAAAATTACAGAACCTTTTATGACAAAGTTGTAACAGACTTGACAGACAACCAAATTCTATGTCAAAGATTGTTGAGCGACCTCTGGATGTAGTAACAGACTCAACATATAATCAACTTTCAATCACTACTAATACTAATGTTAAGTTTAACAATTCGTGACCCTAGGCTCCAGGTAGTTTCAACTTCAGGTATCCACACTGGCGGTGACTCCATGCTCCAGATAGCTTTATCTCTAGACATGGATACTGGTGGTGGAAATGGGAACAATGCCATTGATTGCATGGCGGTAATGTAGTGAACAAGCAGGTCTGTCATTGTCAAATCACTTAGACTGCAGGATTGTCAGACCTGCAAAGAGCATTGACTTTAATGTTGCTTTGTCATGACAACTACGATGTTGTTGTGAGTCCATAAATCTTTGGAGGTTGGGTGTCTTGTGCGATGATGACCTTGACATTAGGTACATGTCAGACATCTATTATCTGACATTGCAGTGTTAATGCGATTGCCATAGTGGACGAAGGCTCGATTGCATTGGAACACGAAATATTAATTGTGTGATTAATTAACATCCTTGAAGGACATGAATCCCAAACAACGCCTAAAACTTTTCGAACAACCGTGTGTTAAAAAAATACATTGTTTTATATTTTAAGAAATAAGAAATTGTATTTTCTATGTCTAACATTAGGTTGCACACATAAACCTTTTTAAGTTAACCGAAATTAATATATAGTCAAATCAGATTCCCGGAAGCGATCAAATTCCATAGAGCTAGTTTATTTCCATCATGTTGGTTGGGATAGAAGGATCCACCACCATGGCAAAGAAAGAAGGTAGCAATAAAAGCGCATGTGAAAACACAAGCTGGTGATGGAAGCCCTCTATGACCAGGAAGGTACTATGTCCTTATCGATCTACAATCCCGATGAACAACTTGAGAGGCGCTTGCGGCGAGGCCATGTCGATTTATTTGATCCAGACAAGGCAATACTTCAAGCATTGAGGAATTTCCTTTTTTTTTTTTTTTCAAATATCGGATCTACTGCAATAGAAGAAATGCATTCTCCTTATTCAAAGTAAGGGATACAATAGGAAGATTGATATTCGGTGGAAACAACTCTAGAATATCCTACTACATCAAGGTCTCTTCTAAAGAACGAAACAAAATGATTACATGAAGGTGGTAGTAAAAGGTGATTTTCAGAAACCAAATCATTACCTGAACATGTCAAACTTCTTGCAGAAGGTGGTAGTATAAAGTAATCTTCAGAAAGTGTTACAAAGTCCATAATCCATAATTCCTTTCCATTAAATTTTCTTAGTTACATGTTGATGCAGGCATCAAAGACTTTTGAGAGCTTCGTTCCCTGGTTATATACCCACCTTCAACTACAAGGAGAATATTCTTGCAAAGAGCGGCAAGCTCTTCGACCCAGATGCAATCATATGCATAGGAATAGTGAAAAAAATGTGTAGTACCGATAGAAAGTTGATTGTATGTGGAATCTGTTACTACATCCATAGGTTGGTGAACAAACTTTGATAAAGAATCTGACTTTCTGTCAAGTCTATTACCACACCCATAAGTTGCTCAACAAACTTTGAAATATAAACTTCTGTAATTTTAGGATGTTGATTCAACCACCCATATAGTTTCTCACATTCACGACAATCCAAATTTATAATTTCCTTCTGAGTATATTCTCACATGAGACAATATTTGACGTCATTTCTGAATATTCCAGACCATTTTGCATGCCACGATATGTGAGACTCCTCTGACGAAAGATAAATTCTTGTGTGGTCTGCAAGATTTGATACATTTGCCAAATCTGTGTTGGAAGAAGCTATATACTTCAACAAAGGAGCATTTTGCAGGTGACTTGAAAGTCCCTTCCAATTTCCAGTAACAAAACAAAGAAGTTCAACATACAAATATTTAGGCAGACCTTTCAACCAACCAAAGCATCGAATATAGGGAGAATACCAATCATAAGATACTTGATTTTTTAATTTTATTTATTTATTTATTATTATTATTATTATTTTCTGTCTGAGTTTCTGTTGGCTAATAGAGTTTTTTTCGCTCAAAGCTAATGTCATATAAAACCATTACCTCATCTTTCAATTGGGCCTGAATGGCAAGTTGTCTCACATGTGGATGACCAGGAACATTACAACGAAGGGACCTTAAAGCCCAAGTTTTCGATGATAGAGAGAAAGGGGAATACGTATTTAAAATGAACGCTAGAGGATGATAGTATAATATTCTGTAAATCTTGGTTTAATTCGTTTCAATGGCAGATGTCCTCGATATTTTCACTTATTAATGCCAATCTTTTCGAATATGTGTGCTGAATAGTCACTAATAACATGAGTTAACGTTTCCATATGCAAACATATTCTCAAATATGACAACCTGCAATATATGCACAATACTAAAGAGGGACATTACGTCAAGACCTTTGTGGATGACACATCTATGTATGACAGCGAGGTAGTACAATATTGCACTGTTACTATGATGATGCGTTAAAAAAACTAAAATAACCAACAATTTTTGCCAATCCAAGATGGACGCAAAAAAAATCACCATATCCCATAATATTCGCCTATTAATGCGTTTTAATGGGAGATGTCCTCGAGCTTTCCACTTATTAAAGCCAATATTTTTGAATCTGTCTGGTGAGTTGTCACTAGTAAAATCATAATTAATGTGCATTGGGAAGGGAAAAAGGTGGCGGGGATGGAGGGGAGTGAAAAATGCTTTAAAAGTTTTTTGAACGCGAGAGTCCGTGAACCTGTGAAACTTTGAAGACTTGACTAAGTATGGAAAGGTGGGTTAGACAGATGGAGTCATCATATGTAGAGTCATTCTTGCGAGTTCGAGGAGTCTAGGGTCAAATTGTAGACCACAAAAGTTTTGGGTGCAAGATGTATACCCCGAAAATGGGGTAACAAAGTTCGATAACGCCTATCCGTGAACTCGCGTTCATAAAATTGGCTAAGTATGCAAACGAATGGCGGTCAATCGGACTCGTGATGTGAAGATATAGATGGAGATGAGGATTTGTTAGTTTGCCATCCCAGGAACCCGCGAGCACAGAAACATGACTAAGTATAGAACCAATCTTTTTGAATATGTGTGTTGAATAGTCACTAATAACATGAGTTAGTATTTCCATATGCAAGTATATTCTCAAATATGACAACCTATAATATATGCACAGTATTAAAGAGAGACATGACGTCAAGACCTTTGTGGATGACAGTAGGTTAGTACAATATTGCATTGTTACTATGATGATGCCTTAAAAAAACTAAAATAACCAACAATTTTGGCCAATTCAAGATGGACGCAAAAAAATCATCAGATCCCATAATATTCGTCTGTTAATGCGTTTTAATGGGAGATGTCCTCGATATTTCCGCTTATTAATGCTAACATTTTCAAACCTATCTGGTGAGTTGTCACTATTAAAAGAATAGTTAATGTGCACTGGGAAGGGCAGAAGGTGGCGGGGATGGAGGGGAGCGGAAAATGCTTTTAAACGTTTGTGAACCCGGGAGTCCGTGAACCCGCGAAACTTTGAAGACTAGACTAAGTATGGAAAGGCAGGTCGGTCAGACAGAGTCATCGTAGGTAGAATCAGGCTTGCGAGTTCGAGGAGTCTAGGGTCGAATTGTAGATCACCAAAGTTTTGGGTACAATATGTATACCTTGAACACGGGGC
Organism: Picea engelmannii; assembly: GCA_009831015.1. NCBI lineage: Eukaryota > Viridiplantae > Streptophyta > Pinopsida > Pinales > Pinaceae > Picea > Picea engelmannii. Next base: position 1,291,749 of record ML781790.1, on the reverse strand, counting down.
AACAGAGTTCAATAATGCCTATCCGCGAACCCACGTTCATAAAATTGGCTAAGTATGCAAATGAACGACGGTCGATCAGACTCGTGATGTGAAGATATATATGGAGATGATGATTTGTCAGTTCGCGACCTCGGGAACCCGCAAGCACAAAAACACGACTAAGTATAAAACTAGAAACACATAATAGAGGGGAAGAAGAAAAGGAAAAAAACGGGTAAGTTTAGAAGAGGAAAAATAAAGGGAGACAAAAACTTTATCCCTCACACAACAACACTTAGTCTCATAATTATGAAGACATAGAAACACATTAACAATGGGAAAAGCATTCTCAGCTATGAAAAATAGTTGGAGCTGGACAAACTCTGGTTCAATTCAAAAGAGATGTTGTTTATATATACTGCAAAATTTTTCATATTATTTTATCTTAATAGTATTTTTTGGTGGCCCAACTGTAAAACCATGTTCCAATTTGTGTTTCTCAAGTGGAGATGTGTTTGTGGAGAAACTAGTGAACAAGTACGAAGAGGCTCAATTGCAGCTGCAGGACCTCAACTCTACAAATTTGAATCAAACAACAATAAGCAACATCCAACAAACCAATGAGCAAGCATCAACTAGTCAACCGGGAAAGTTGGTGAAGAAAAATATTGTCCAAATTTACTGCAGACAAGATTGTATAAAAAAATCGGAGGAATATATTGTAACACGCCTGTTAATCAAACATTTCAGGCTGTGAAGCCTCGCAGGTAAACATGTAAGATTGTGAGGACCGTGAAAAGGCCTCCCATTGTGTAAACATTTAAGGAAGTTGCAGTTTGCACGGTTGGCATTCTGCATTTGCAATTGGAACACCTCCATAACACCTAGTGACATATAAAAAAGGAAATCAAATTTTCTCTTCGCATATGAACATCTTATGGAAGAGGATTTTGACTCAGGCATCTCCAACATTTAAATTTCTCAGTTGCAAATTGGAAATAACAAACAACAAAGAACAAATACGAACATAAACCTAGCAATGAAACCCACCCGTCAATGGGGAACAACATAAGCGCAGTTCCAATCGCGGTTGCAGAATCCCAAGCATGCAAACTGCAACACCATCAACAAGAAAACAAGAAACCAGTCAACAAGTAATGAGAAAGCATCAACCAGTGAACCAGTAACACCGCTAAAGAACAATATTTCCATTTTCACTGCAAACAACATTGCATAAGGAAAAAAAATAAAAAAAATCGGACAAAAATGTATTGTAACAGGCCTATTAAGCAATGCAGGAATGCAACCACAACATCGAGACCCACCGATGAATGGAGAATAACAAAAGCGCACTCCCTGGGCTGCAAACTGCAACAACAGGTCCAACTGCAAATGTAGGACCCCAACCTTGCAAAGTTGAAGCAAACAAGAGAAAGCAACAAACAACAAACCAGTGAACAAGCACCAAAAGGCCCAATTGCAGCTGCAGGACCTCAACTTTGCAAAGTTGATTCAAACAACAATAAACAACATCCAACGAACCAAGGAGAAAGCATCAACCAACCAACCATGAATGTCGGTGAAGAGCAATATTGGCCAAATTCATTGCACACAAGATTGTATCCAAAAATCAAAGGAAAATGTATTGAAACACAACTGTTAAGAAAACATTTTAGGCTGTGAGGCCTGTCAGGTAAACATTTAAGGATGTGAGAACCGTCCAAAGGCCTCCCATTGTGTAAACAATTAAGAAAGTTTCAGTTTCCACGGTTGGTAATTTTCAATACTGGGAGCGATCAAAATTCTCTTGCAACCCATCTTTGTAAGTGACTACTACGACCAGAGAGGCAGGATTGTAATGCTATCTTTGTCTCATTCCTAATCGCCAATGTTCGACATAGAACCACCTCCATTGTAGCCATAGTGACATACAAGAAAATGAAATCGTATTTTCTCCTCACATACAAAGATGTTCTGTAAGAGGATTTTGACTCAGCCATATCCAGTATTGAAATTTCTCACCTACAAACTGCAAATACCAAACAACAAACAACGAATAGGAAGATAAACATGGCACCGAAACCCACCCGTCAATGGGGAACGACAGAAGGCCAGTTACAATCGCGATTGCAGAATCCGAAGCGTGCAAATTGAAACAAGACCAACAGGAAAACAAGAAAATCAACAACAGGTAAACAAGAAACCAATGAACAAGCAAGGAGAAAGCATCAACCAGTGAACCAGTAATGCCCCTGAAGAACAATATTGCCCATATTCACTGCAGACAACATTGCATAAAAAAAATCAGAGTAAAATGTATTGTAATGGGCATGTTAAGTAAACATTTAAGGTTGTGAGGCATGTTAGGTAAACATTTAAGTCTGTCAGGAACGCTGTGTAAACATTTAAGAAAGAATGCAGTGTGGTAGGTTTGTTACGTACGCGAAAATAATTATTATATTATTTTATAATAATATAAAATAATTATAATAATATAAAATAATAATAACAATAAAAGAAAATAGTAACAATAGTTCGAACAATAGAGACTATGCAAAAAAAAAAAATAGTCAAAGAACAAACTAATATGAAGTCAACTAATAAAAAACTAACTCTCAATGCTCAAAACTTTGGATATCTAAACATTTAAAAAAAATAGTAAAAATTCAGAAAGACCGTAGATGATAATTTTTTTTGGATATGCTAACATATAAAACATTGGGAATAGCGAAGCTGGCAATAAGACCTCCAATCTGTTATCCAATCAGATCATGACATATATGGTATTTTTTATTATATACAAATCAATGTTTTTAGTTCGCTAGTTCCAACAATACAAATTATGCAAATATTTTTAGTCCAAGGACAAATTAATATGAAGTCAACGAATTATTGATTGCTATAGTCCCTCTACGCCTTCGACATGGACTAATAACTTGAATAGATACAATAGCCTAAATATTAGCAAATCGTGGATACCCATTATCATATTAAGAATGATTTTGTTATTAATATGAGTATAACTTAAATAATAATGTTCAATTTTTTTTACCAATAAAAAAACATATTTTTTTTTACCAAGAAAAAACAAAACTTAAATTTGATATTAAGAATGATTTTGTTATTAATATGAGTATAATTTAAATAATAATGCTCAATTTTTTTCCCAAGGAAAAAACTTATATTTGCTTGTTTTAAGAGAAAATTAGAATATACATTGTCTAGATAATTATGGCTTCAAAAGATGAGTGCATGTCACACCCTGCATAGTTCTTAACGCTCATTGTAAATTTAATCTCATTTAATTCAAAACAATGGGCAGATACTCCTTTGTTATAATTTGAATGGAATGTTGTTTGGGCATTACCCTAATCTCCCAACTTTGAGGTACTTAGGAGTTAGCTGATTAATGTATGAGGCCATCTTCTTTGAATAATGCATGTTGGGGAAGATGCTTATTCTTAATTGGGTGTAGTCATGGTAACTCTGAGATATTGATCAAACCTTAGCGAGCTGTGTCTGCAATTCATGGAACCATGGATGCATCCTCTTAAGGGGGGCTGCAACCCCCTCCAAAATCTAATGCTTTGGCCTTTTAGGCGATTGTCGAAACGTACATGAAGAATTCCAAACCATAGACACCAAAATTTGTTAAGAGAATCGATGTTCCTAAGGTTAAATTCCCCCCTTCATCTTCAAGGTGAAATGCAATCGCCTTTGCTGACAGGGGATTGATCAACCAAATCATTGGAATTTGGCCTTTTATGAGAACAATGGTGAGGTGGCTTCAAAAAACCTGGAAAATACTCATCAAAGGACAATTAAATCACTTATTTTGTAGTAGAGGGTTTTATGCCTTGTTGTTTGAAATTAGAGATGACAGAGACCTTATCTTTGGAAGTGGACCATATTTTTTAGAGTGAAGAGGTAGGTGTTTGAATAGGTGAACACTTGAATTTAATCCATAAAATGATGTACCCTCATCAATAGTAGTTTGGGTAAGGCTTCCCCACCTCCCTTTGCATTGATGGAATGATGATGCATTTCAAAGCATCAATAATAACTTAGGGTGCTATATTGACATAACATAACCCAGAGAAAAAATGTATGCATGTGCTTGGATCTATGTGAAGGTAGACCTATAAAAGGGTTTACTAGAAGCAATACTAATCACTCTTGATAATTGACAACATTTATAGGAACTTGACTATGAAAAACTTCCCTTCAAATGTAAATCCTGTCCTGAGTACAGACACTTTGCTAAAAACCACAAGAGAGCAATCCCTAGCAAGTGCAAAAGCATGAAAAGGATGATCAATGAAAAATAGTGAGCTAGAAAATGGGATCTAATGTAAATTTGAGAACAAATTACCATGCCACAACATCCAAATGCCCAACTCCATCTGGAGTAAGATTCCCTTGGATTCAAAATTTCTCTAAAGGATCTTACTGCAAGGGTTGGCCTAAGCGCCAACAAATTTTAGGAAAAGGAAGTGAATCCTAGCCATCCAATAATAATTTGTACAACTTATCTGAAAAGGATTTGAACTTCCCCATCAAATCCAAGAGGATTCTTCAAAGGGAGCCTCCTTTAGTCCAAAAGGTAAGGGAATCACTAGTTTTTGAAGGAAATATTAGCAATCCTTCTTAGAAATATGCAGAAATAGAAGATTTGTTAAAAGGGTTGCTAGAAAATCAATAATCTAAAGATCCAATATTCAAAGACGAGGAGCCCATTATTTAAGAGTAGGAAGAGTCAGAAAACTTCACCGATGCATAAATCACCTTTGCAAAACTTCAAGCAAGAGGTCAAGACCCTAATGCCATTGGAGAGGAGGACCAGGGTGATGGAGTTTCTAAAGAAAGACTCCCAAGAAGAATGGGTAGGAAATCAAACAAGACATAAATGGAAGAAGAAATAAATAAATACACAATGGTGGGATCTCAACCAACCATCGATAAAAATCTAGGGGCTAGCTGGAGATCTATAAAAAACCTAGGAAATAGTGCACCTCAAAGGGGAAGTAGTGCCAAACACACAATCAAATAATGATTATCGTCTCCTGGAATTACATAGGGTTGGGTAGTAGAAGCAAGGAAGCTGCACTCAAGGATCTTATTAAATCCAAGAAACCCATACTCCTCATGATCTAGGAGACCAAAATGTATTCCCAGGAAGCCATCAAAGTTGTAAAGCAATAGTGGAAGAACAATGAAGGGGTGGCTATTGACTCTATAGGCGATTCATGATGTTTATGCACCCTTTGGAATAACCAAGAGCTAATCTTAGAGTTCACTTACCAAACTCAACATTGGATCCTCACTAGTTTTTTGGATGTCAAATTAGGTAAGTGTCATCACCTAAAAATTGCTCATAGAGACATACAAGGGATCACCTGAAAAGTCATCAATACAACATAATAGAGTACTATTCCATGGAAATTATGCACCACCTTCAATAGAGCACCAAAAACTATATAAAGTGGGGTTTAATGCATCTACGTGACTTTACAGTTTGAGGTTTGCACGATTTGCGTGAGCTTGCATGGTTGATCCTTTGATAGCTATGCAAATCTTTCCGACGTGAAATATCAACCACATTTGGTGTAATAAATGCAAAAACTACCATCAAGGGTATGTTATGACCCAAGGGGGGGCATATATATGGCTAAATGTATATGATATGATCCCAAGGGGGGGCATTTATGGGGCTAAATTTACATGTAATGTGTAATTACATATGTAATAGGGTTGCCCTAGTGATAAAGGGGCCTCATGTGAAAGTGTGAATAACTATATATAAGATATCTTGTATTCATTATTGACAGGTAAATTGTTAAGTATGAATGATATTTGGCTATTTGGAGGGGGTTCCCCTATTATTTAAGGATTTATTGTGTAACTTATCTATCTTGGAGTTGTGATCCACGTTGACATTCTGTACATGGTGTGTACCTCTTTTATTTTATTACATTTTGAGCATTTTGGTTCATAACATTTGGTATCAGAGCTCAAGGTCTTGGAGTTTCACTGCTGCATCTGAGACACCTTGGAATTATCGCTATAATTATTTTTCTACGACATTTCAGAAGGAACCCCTTAAAGTATATTTATTATAGAGATAATGGTATGTGGGATTCAAATTTCATCTCCTAAAGCCATTTACTTTTAGAGATATATCTTGTGTAAGATAGGGTTCTGGAATCATCTTGAATTTAGTCATCGCAAAATTTTCTCTATAATTTTTTTTTTGTTTTAGACTCTAAAACTCGAAGGCTATTCATATAAATTATCAAGGTATCTATGATAAACATTTCAACTTCTGGGTCATCCTACTTTTATATATACACCCTGTGTAAGATAGGGTATCTGACTAGTCATATTAGCTAGTATCAAACATGTGTTCCAGGTAAAACAATGATGTCTTCTTCAATGAGTATCCAAATTAAGTGAGACTAGTTGCATTGGATAGTGGACAACTTGTAGTATTTCTGGTACAAGTTTCAGAATCAATTATCATATATTGTGCTCTTGGCACGCTTTAGAACTACGCTCTCCTAGAAGGGACAAAAATAAAAAAGGCGTGGGGAAGTTACCATAACTTCTACTTGGCACATCCAATTTTGGTCAGACCCGTGGCACTGTAGAGAAATGTTTTAAGAGTACTATAGGTCACAATTTTAGACCGAGAAGGGATGAAATTGCAGATATACATCATAAGTAAGGTCGGTCAAGAGGATAAACTCCAAATCAGGGTTTCAAAGGTATGTTCACTTAAAACTATCATAACTTTTGATTGGAATGTATGATTGAGATGATTCAAAATCCATTGGAAATATAACACATAGAAGAGCATATTGGAACACGTATTACAACTATTTGATATCTTTATCCTTAATATATTGAGGTTGTGATTTGAGGGTTGGGATTAGACCACAATTAAGAATCAATGGAAATACCTAAATTTACATGAGATGAAGATAAAGATGAAATCAATCCTATGGAATGGTTGAGGTTGGTAAAAGAATATAATATGACTCTTTCGAAGGAAAGAAATATATTTTTTTATGAAGCTTGGAAGTGGTGGATGAGTGTTGATCAAAATACTAGATGGTACTGCACATGGGAAGAATTTGAAAAACTCTTCTTAGATAAATGGATTAGGGATACACAAATGGAGAAATTGTATAGAATTCAAGATGAATTAAAAGAAACAAATGAAGAGATTAATAAGAAGGGTGAGGAGATATCTAAGATACGATCCCTTAATGAATCACTCATTAAGGAGGTTAAGAACTTAAAACAAGAAAAAAATAGTAAATCAAAGTGGGAAAATGATGAGACAAGGGAATATTTGAAAAAGAAAGATGAAGAGATATGTAGATTATGAAACCATAATAAAAAACTATTGGATGAGGTCAAGAGATTGAAAGAAGAAAAGAAGAATGGTCAAAATCAAGAAGAAAGAAGGATCTTGGATGAAGAATCTACCAAAAGACTAGAAGATGAAATTTGCATGAAGGTTGAAGAATCCTTAAATACTAATGAGACAAAATCAGAAATACAAGCCATAATTGAAGAAGCACATCAAAATTTGTTCGATGGGATCACATTGCAACTTCAAAAGGAGAAATAAGACAAGCTTCAAGAAGGTCAACATAAGTTACTTTAAGAAGTTGAACTCCATCTAGAGGATGTACATGCCAAATATGATGGTATTATCTCGAAGGATAGAGTAATGAAAGACCAAGCAAATATGATTGAAGATTAGATTGTCGCTGAAAAAAAGATAGATGAAATGCATGTGTAGATTGAAGGAAGAACATCAAATGTGAAACCGTATCGATACCCTCATTACCAAGAAACATTTCAAGGAAGACAAAAAGGACGATATCAACATTATGAAGGAAGAAGATGGAATACTTGTCAATATTCATGGAACAAGGCATCACCAAACTACTCTTCAACAACCTATTATCAGAGACCAACAACGACTACAAATTGGAGAAGCTTCAACAAAAATACATGGAATCAAATGAAATAAATTTATTCAACAACTAAACACCAAGGATTAAGACTGAGAAGAATTGATTTTGGATGGATAGATCATCAACAATGGAATGAAGAAAGCAGGTACATAAGAAAATCATATTACTTGGTTTCATCACATGTGAAGCCTTTAAATGCAAATCTTTGAGGACAAAGCTTTTTGAAGGAGGGTACTATGTTATGACCCAAGGGGGGTATATATATGGCTAAATGTATATGATATGACCCCAAGGGGGGCGGGGGGGGGGTATATATGGGCATAAATTTACATGTAATGTGTAAAAACATATGTAATAGGGCCGACCTAGTAATAAAGGGGCCTCATGTGCAAGTGTGGATAGCTATATATAAGAGATCATGTATTTATTATTGACAGGTAAATTGTGAAGTATGAATGGTATTTGGTTATTTGGAGGGTGTTCCCCTATTATTTAAGGAGTTATTGTGTAACTTATCTATCTTGGAGTTTTTCTCCACGTTGGCATTCTATACATGGTGTGTACCTCTGTTATTTTATGATATTTTGAGCATTTTGGTTCATAACAGGGTACTCCAAGGTAAGTGTACCAGGCATCCTCGAGCTTCATACCCATTGGAGATTTCTACTTTGGGTGGTTTTATGTTTCTTTAAGGCACGGGGAACCACAATCCAAAGTGCACCATCATTGGACCAAAACATGCCATTAGCGCTAGATTTTAGTGCATTTGAGGGCATGAATTGGGCTGATGAGAGGGCGCAAAACCCGACGCTAAACGACGTGTTCACTTGGGCACTGGATTTAGCGCCTAGTTTACCACCCAATTTATCTCCCTCTTTAGCGCCAGGTTTTGCTCCCTTTTTAGCGTCTAGTTTTGCTCCTGATTTTGTGCCTAGTTTAGCACCTAAACTGTAATATAGCTCCCTAAATAACGCCCAAAATAGCGCCTGGTTTAGCTCTTGGTGTAGCGCCTAATTTGTTTCTAGGTTTGGTGCCTAATTTAGCTCCTAGTTTAGCACCTAGTTTAGCTCCTAGTTTAGCACCTAGTTTAGCTCCTAGTTTACCTCCACACGTGTTCCCTAATTTAGCTCCTGGGTTAGCTCCTGGTTTAGTGCCTCCTCGTTTAGCTCCTAGTTTAGCTTTTGGTTTAGCTCCTACTTTAGCTCCTGGTTTAGCGCCTAGTTTAGCTCTTGGTTTAACTCCTAGTTTAGCTCCTAATTTAGCTCCTAGTTTAGCTCCTGGTTTAGCGCCTAGTTTAGCTCGAGGTGTGGCGCCTAGTTTAGCTCCCAATCATGCTTTCTGTTTTGCTTCTAGTGTAGCATCGAAAATAGCTTTTAGTTTGGCTTCCAAATTAACACCAAGTTGTGCTTCCATTATTGCATCCTTTTTTGCTTCTAGAATTGCTTCCTTGTTAGCTCCATGGTTTGCTTCCGTTTAGTTCCAAGGTTTGCTTCCTTTTTAGCATCTGGTTTTGCTTCTTTTTTAGGTCCAGGGTTTGCTTCCTTTTAGTGTTGGGATTTGCTTCTTAATTAGCATCCAATTTTTCTTCTTGTTAAACAACGAATTTAACTTCCTACTTAGATCTAGAAATAGCTCCAAGTATGGCTTTAAATTTAATGTCGAGTTTTACTTCCATTTTAGAGCCACATTTTGCTTCCATTTTAACAACTCATGTTGTGTCCTTTTTAGCTTCCATTTAGTAATTTAACTTTTTTTATTTCAATTTAATTAGTTAAATATATCATGCATCTTAAAAAACTTATATTATTATAAAGTAAGTCATATTGCATTTGAAGTATTTTATATGATAGCTTTTATAAAGAATTTTTAGGGAACTAGACATCCATACAAACTAACAACGTCATTATACTTATTAAATCTCCATATAAATAAAATATACAACATACAATATATATATAAAATAACAAGATAATGATTATAACATGATCATCATCTATAATTAAAACTAGTCAAATATATCAATATTAGATAAGTATCATGTCAAACAACTTATATCTTTAATACTGATAAGATCATCATCATATATAACTACAACAAGTGAAATTCAAATATGACAATAGATCAATAACATGTCAGAATGATACATGGACAACAATCAACGTAAGTTAAGATGATATATGTCCAAATGATATAAGTCAAAATGACAAATGTCAAAATGATAAAACTCAATAATATGGTATTGCAGGTGAAAATGATACATATGATAGTAAACATGAAAATAGGCATCATAACGATATACAACAATGATAAATGATGGAGTCTATATGATCAATGTCATTGGCTACTACAAAAAACTAGGTCATCATCATTATCTCGATGAGTATCATTGTGGTCATCATCGTCGTCATTCACAATGTCTTCTTCATCTACCTCATCATCATCATCTCCCGTGTTTGTATCAGACCCATTATAATTTGGATCTATCTCATGAGGATCAACTAGATCTTCTGGAAGACCCGTGTTCTGCAAAAAAGAACATTCAAAATGAAAAGTTATTATTTATTTCATGCAATATGTAATTTTTGTGTTATATTTCTAATATTACAACATATGAAACACAACCATAATCATATTACATCATATCAAATTGCACATACCATAACAAAATTTCAAATAAGTTACAAATAAAAATCATTCCAATGATGTAAAACATGCAACAATTCAAATAAACGTTAGTAAAGATTGTAAAAAAATGTGTTATACATTTTAACTATCAATTGTAAATTCTATTACATAACCGTAAGTGCAAACACTCTCCATTTTGTGCTATATATGATTATGTTTTCCTATAAAAATCCTTTGAGAGTTAATTGGTGTATATATATTCTTCTCTTATATTTCACAAATGAATATTTTTCTAGGACATTTTGGCCCATTGTAATATGCTTCAAAGGTCCTTTGAGAATTAACTAGTTTATAGGTAATTTTGAAGATGCTCTCAATACTCATGCAACTAGACCACATCCAAATGTCAATCCTTCCAAAGAAAAAATTCAATACATCAAGCCCTAAAGGGTTGAAAATTATGACAAAAATGTAATAAAAGGTGTCAAGGTGTATTGCCTTGCCTTGCCATGCCATTCCATACCATGCCATACTTTTCCATGCCATGCCATGCCATGGCTTGCCTTTGCATGCCTCGCCTTAACATGTGTTGCCATGCCATGCCATGCCTTGCCTTGCCATGCCATGCCTTGCTATCATATGGTATGCCTTTCCATGCCATGCCCCTCCATACTATGTCTTTCATTCACTTGCCATGCCTTGTATTTCCATACCATGCCTTTCCATATCATGCCTTGCCTTGCCATGCTATGTCATGTCGTGCCTTTAGGTTTTTATGCCCTTAGGAGGAATTGGACAAGAGTCCTTGAAATGGTTTGGGATGCGACTTGCAACTGGGCATAAAAAAAAAATGAGACTCGGATTGAGGAACCGTCGACTCCGATGAATTACTAGGATAGGATTTCAGCTAGAACAACCCTCACTCTCGGGTGCCATGCCTCGAAAGTTGTTTTATTCATTGATTTTGAGAATTAGTGTTTTGCTCAGTTTGAAGCAATGAAACATTTGGATTAAGGGGTATAATTTATGAAATCATCCCTAGTGAGAAGATCGATAATGTGGTCACCTAGTCCATGCCTAAAAAAGCTTGCAACATCTCACGGAACTAAAAAATGCTGCTCCGTTAGGTTTTTATGCCCTAAAGAGGAATTGGCCAAGAGTCCTTGAAATGGTTTGGGATGCAACTTGCAACTCGACATATAACGAAAATCGAGACTCGGATTAAGGAACCGTCATCTCCGTTGGATTTTTGGCATAGGATTTCAGTTTGAGCACCCCTAACTAACGGGTGCCATGCCTCGAAAGTTGTTTTTTTCATCTATTTGGAGAACCAGTGTTTTGCTCAGTTTGAAGTAATGCAACATTTGGATTTAGGTGTCTAATTTATGAAACCATGCCTCGGGAGCGGATGGATAATGTGGTCACCTAGTCCATGCCTAAAAAAGCTTGTAACATCTCACGAAACTCAAAAATGTTGTTCCGTTAGGTTTTTATGCCCCGAGGAGGAATTGGCCAAGAGTCATCGAAATGGTTTGGGATGTCGCTTGCAACTGGGCATAAAAAGAAAACCAAGACTCGGATTGAGGATCCATTGACTTCTATGGACTAATGGGATAGGATTTCAACTAGATCACCCCTCACTCTGGGGTGCCATGCCTCGGAAGTTGCTTTACTCATTGATTTCGAGAGTTAGTGTTTGGCTCAGTTTGAAGCAATACAACATTTGGATTAAGGGGTCCAATTTATGAAACCATTCATCGTGAGAGGATTGATAATGTGGTCACCTAATCCATGCCTAAACAAGCTTGTAGCATCTCATGAAACTCAAAGATGTTGCTTCGTTAGGTTTTTATGCCCTGAGAAGGAATTGTCCAAGAGTCCTTGAAATGGTTTGGGATGTGACTTGCAACTCGGTGTATAATGAAAAATGAGACTCGAATTGAGGAAGCGTCATCTCCATTGGATTCCTAGCATAGGATTTCAACTAGAGCACCCCTCACTCCCGGGTCCAATCCCTCGTAAGTTTTTTTTTTCATTGATTTTGGGAACTAGGGTTTTACTCAGTAAGAAACAATGCAACATTTGGATTGAGGGGTCGAATTTATAAAACCATGCCTCGGGAGAGGATGGACAATGTGGTCACATAGTCCATGCCTAAACAAGATTGCAACATCTCATAGAACTCAAAAATGCTGCTCCGTTAGGTTTTTATGCCCTGAGGAGGAATTGACCAAGAGTCCTCAAAATGGTTTGGGATGCGACTTGTAACTCGATATATAATGAAAAAAAAGACTTGGATTGAGGAACCATTGTCTCCGTTGGATTCCTGGCATAGGATTTCGGCTAAAGCACCCTTCACTCCCGGGTCCAATCCCTTGTTTTTCATCGATTTTGAGAACTAAGTTTTTGCTTAGTAAGAAGCAATGCAACATTTGGATTTAGGGGTCCAATTTATGAAACCATGCCTCAGGAGCGGATGGATAATGTGGTTACATAGTCCATGTCTAAACAAGCTTGCAACATCTCACGAAACTAAAAAATGTTGCTCCGTTAGGATTTTATGCCATGAGGAGGAATTGGCCAAGAGTCCTCGAAATGGTTTGGGATGCCACTTGCAACTGGGTATAAAAAGAAAACCGAGACTCGGATTGAGGAACTGTCAACTTCGATGGATTACTGGGATATGATTTCAGCTAGACCACACCTCACTCTCTGGTGCCATGCCTAAGAAGTTGCTTTACTCATTGATTTCGAGAATTAGTGTTTGGCTTAGTTTGAAGAAATGCATCATTTGGATTAAGGGGTCCAATTTATGAAATCGTCCCTCTTGAGCAGATCGATAATGTGGTCACCTAGTCCATGCCTAAACAAGCTTGTAGAATCCTACAAAACTAAAAAATGTTGCTCCATTAGGTTTTTATGCCCTGAGGAGGAATTGACGAATAGTCCTCGAAATGGTTTGGGATGCGACTTTCAACTCTGTATATAATGAAAATCGAGACTTAGATTGAGGAACCCTCGTCTCCATTGGATTCCTGGCATAATATTTCAGCTAGAGCACCCCTCACTCTCGAGTCCAATCCCTCGTAAGTTTTGTTTTTCATCGATTTTGAGATCTAGGGTTTTGTTCAGTAAGAAGCAATGCAACATTTGGATTTAGGGGTCCAATTTATGAAACCATGCCTCAGGAGCGGATGGAAAATGTGGTCACATAGTCCATGCCTAAACAAGCTTGCAACATCTCACGAAATTCAAAAATGTTGCTCCGTTAGGTTTTTATGCCCTAAGGAGGAATTGACCAAGAGTCCTCGAAATGGTTTCGGATGCCACTTGAAACTGGACATAAAAAGAAAACCAAGACTCAGATTGAGGAACCTTGACTTCGATGGATTACTGGGATAAGATTTCAGCTAGATCACCCCTCACTCTCGGGTGCCATGGCTTGAAAGTTTCTTTACTCTTTGATTTCAAGAATTAGTGTTTGGCTCAATTTGAAGCAATGCAACATTTGGATTAAGCGGTGCAATTTATGAAACCGTCCCTCATGAGAAGATCGATAATGTGGTGAACTAGTCCATGCCTAAACAAGCTTGCAACATTTCATAGAACTCAAAAATGTTGCTCCGTTAGGTTTTTATGCTCTGAGGAGGAATTGGCCAAGAGTCCCCGAAATGGTTTGGGATGCGACTTGCAACTCAGTATATAATGAAAACCAAGACTTGGATTGAGGACCCATCATCTCCGTTGGATTTTTGGCATAGGATTTCAGCTAGATCACCCCTCACTCCCGGGTCSAATCTCTCGTGAGTTGTTTTTTTCATCGATTTTGAGAACTAGGGTTTTTCTCAGTAAGAAGCAATGCAACATTTGGCTTTARGGGTACAATTTATAAAACCATGCCTCGAGAGTGGATGGACAATGTGGTCACATAGTCCGTGCCTAAACAAGCTTGCAACATCTCACAAAACTCAAAAATGTTGTTCCGTTAGGTTTTTATGTCATGTGGAGGAATTCGCTAAGAGTCCTCAAAATGGTTTGGGATGCGACTTGCAATTGGGCATAAAATGAAAACCGAGATTCAGATTGAGGAACTGTCATCTCCAATGGATTACTGGGATAGGATTTCAATTAGAGCACCCCTCACTCCCGGTTCCCATGCCTCATAAGTTGCTTTACTCATTGATTTCGAGAACCAGTGTCTTGCTTAGTTTGAAGCAATGCAACATTTGGATTAAGGGGTCCAATTTATGAAATCGTCCCTCATGAGCGGATGGATAATGTGGTAAGCTAGTCCATGCCTAAACAATCTTGCATCATCTCATGGAACTAAAAAATGTTGCTCCATTAGGCTTTTATGCCCTAAGGAGGAATTGGCCAAGAGTCCCCAAAATGGTTTGGGATGCGACTTGCAAATCGACATATCATGAAAACCGAGACTCGGATTGAGGAATCATCGTATCCATTGGATTCCTAGCATAAGATTTCAGCTAGAGCACCCCTCACTCCCGTGTCCAATTCCTTGAAAGTTTTTTTTTCATCGATTTTGAGAACTAGGGTTTTGCTTAGTTTGAAGCAATGAGAAATTTGGATTTAGGGGTCCAATATATGAAACCATGCCTTGGGAGAGGATGGAGAATGTGGTCACATAGTCCATGCCTAAACAAGCTTGCAACATTTGACAGAACTCAAAAATGTTGCTCTGTTAGCATTTTATGCCCCAAGGAGGAATTGGCCAAGAGTCCCCGAAATGGTTTGGGATGCGACTTGCAATTAGACATAAAACAAAAACCGAGTATCGGATTGAGGAACCGTCAACTTTGATGGATTACTGAGATACGATTTTATCTAGAGCACACCTCACTCCTGGGTTCCATGCCTCAGAAGTTGCTTTACTCATTGATTTCGAGAACTAGTGTTTTGCTCAGTTTGAAGCAATGCAACATTTGGATTAAATGATCGAATTTATGAAACCGTCTCGGGATCAGATGGACAATGTTGTCACATAGTCCATGCCTAAACAAGCTTGCAACATCTCACAGAACTAAAAAATGTTGCTCCATTAGGTTTTTATGCCCTGAGGAGGAATTGGCCAAGAGTCCCCAAAATGGTTTGGGATGCGAATTGCAACTGGGCATAAAATGAAAACCGAGACTCAGATTAAGGAACCATCAAGTTTGATGGATTATTAGGATAGGATTTCAGCTAGACCACCCCTAACTCTCAGGTGCCATGCCTCAAAAGTTGCTTTACTCATTGATTTCGAGAACTAGTGTTTTGCTTAGTTTGAAGCAATGCAACATTTTGATTAAGAGGTCCAATTTATGAAATCATCCCTCAGGAGTGGATGGATAATATGGTCACCTAGTCCATGCCTAAAAAATCTTGAAGCATCTCAGGAAACTCAAAAATGTTGTTAAGTTAGTATTTTATACGCTGAGGAGGAATTGGCCAAGAGTCCCCGAAAGGGTTTGGGATGCGACTTGCAACTGGGCATATCATGAAAGCCGAGACTCGGATTGAGGAACCATCTTCTCTGTTGGATTCTTGGCATAGGATTTTAGTTAGAGCACCTCTCGCTCTCAGTTCCAATCCCTTAGAAGTTGTTTTTTTCATCGATTTCAAGAACTAGTGTTTTTCTCAGTAAGAAGCAATGCAACATTTGGATTTATGGGTCCAATTTAACAAACCATGCCTCGGGAGAAAATGGACAATATGGTCACCTAGTCCATGCCTAAACAAGCATGCAACATCTCATGGAACTCAAAAATGCTGCTCCGGTAGGCTTTTGTGCCCTGAGGAGGAATTGGCCAAGAGTTCCCAAAATGGTTTGGGATGCCACTTGCAACCGGACATAAAATGAAAACCGAGACTCAGATTGAGGAACCGTTGACTTCGATAGATTACTGGGATATGATTTCATCTAGAGAACCCTTCACTCCTGGGTGCCATGCCTCGGGAGTTGCTTTACTCATTGATTTCGAGAACTAGTGTTTGGCTCAGTTTGAAGCAATGCAACATTTGGATTAAGGGTTCCAATTTATGAAACCGTCCCTCATGAGTGGATTGAAAATGTGGTCACCTAGTCCATGCCTAAACAACCTTGCAACATCTCACGGAGCTCAAAAATGTTTCTCCGTTAGGTTTTTATGCCCTGAGGAGGAATTGGCCAAGAGTCCCTGAAATGGTTTGGGATGCGACTTGCAAATCAGTATATAACGAACATTGAGACTCGGATTGAGGAATTGTCATCTCCGTTGGATTCCTGGCATAAGATTTCAGCTAGAGCACCCCTCACTCTCGGGTGTCATGTCTCAAAAATTTCTTTACTCATTAATTTCGTGAATTAATGTTTGGCTCAGTTTCAAGCAATGCAACATTTGGATTAAGGGGTCCAATTTATGAAACCATCTCTCATAATCATATCGATAATGTGGTCACCTAGTCCATGCCTAAACAAGCCTGCAACATCTCACATAACTAAAAAATGTTGCTTTGTTAGGTTTTTATGCTCCGAGGAGGAATTGGCCAAGAGTCCCCAAAATGGTTTGGGATGCGATTTGCAACTCGACATATCATGAAAACCGAGACTCAGATTGAGGAACCGTTGTCTCCGTTGGATTCCTGGCATAGGATTTTAGCTAGAGCACTCCTCACTCCAGGGTCCAATCCCTTGGAAGTTGTTTTTTCATCGATTTTGAGAACTAAGGTTTTGCTTAGTTTGAAGCAATGCAACATTTGGATTTAGGGGTCCAATATATGAAACCATGCCTTGGGAGAAGATGGAAAATGTGTTCACATATTCCATGCCTAAACAAGCTTGCAACATCTCCTGGAACTAAAAAATGCTGCTCTGTTTTATGCCTCGAGGAGAAATTGGCCAAGAGTCCCTGAAATGGTTTGGGATGCAACTTGCAATTAGGAATAAAATGAAAACCGAGTCTCGCTTTGAGGAACCGTCGACTCTGATGGATTACTGGGATATGATTTCATCTAGAGCATCCCTCACTCCCAGGTGCCATGCCTCAGAAGTTGCTTTACTCATTGATTTCGAGAACTAGTGTTTTGCTTAGTTTGAAGCAATGCAACATTTGGATTAAAGGATCCAATTTATGAAATCGTGCCTCGAGAGAAGATGGAAAATGTGGTCACATAGTTCATGCCTAAACAAGCTTGCAACATCTCACAAAACTTAGAAATGTTGCTCCATTAGGTTTTTATGCCCCGAGGAGGAATTGACCAAGTGTCCTTGAAATGGTTTGGGATGGGACTTGCAACTGGGCATAAAACAAAAACTGAGACTAGGATTGAGGAACCGTCAAATCTGATGGATTACTAGGATATGATTTCAGCTAGGCCACCCCTCACTCCCGGGTGTCATGCCTCAAAAGTTGCTTTACTCACTGATTTCGAGAACTAGTGTTTTGCTTAGTTTGAAGCAATGCAACATTTAGATTAAGGGGTTAAATTTATGAAATCGTCCCTCGAGAGTGCATGGATAATGTGGTCACCTAGTCCATGCCTAAACAAGCTTGCAACATCTCACGAAACTAAAAAATGTTGCTCTGTTAGTCTTTTATGCCTTGAGGGGGAATTGACCAAGAGTCCCCCAAATGGTTTGGGAAGCGACTTGAAACTTGGCATATCACGAAAACAAAGACTCAGATTGAAGAACCATCATCTCCGTTGGATTCCTGGCATAAGATTTTAGCTAGAGCACCCCTCATTTCGTGTTCCAATCCCTCGAAAGTTATTTTTTTCATTGATTTCGAGAACTAGTGTTTTGCTCAGTAAGAAGTAATGCAACATTTCGATTTAGGGGTCCAATTTAGGAAACCATGCTTTGGGAGTGGATGGACAATGTGGTCACCTAGTCCATGCCTAAACAAGCATGCAACATCTCATGGAACTCAAAAATGATACTCCGTTAGGCTTTTATGCCCTGAGGAGGAATTGACCAAGAGTCCTCGAAATGGTTTGGGATGCTACTTGCAAGTGGACATAAAACAAAAACCGAGACTTGGATTGAGGAGCTATCGAATTCAATGGATTACTGGGATATGATTTCGTCTAGAGCATCCCTCACTCCCAGGTGCTATGCCTCGAAAGTTGCTTTACTCATTGATTTTGAGAACTAGTGTTTTGCTCAGTTTGAAGCAATGTAACATTTGAATTAATTATGAAATTGTCCCTCGGGAGCGGATGGATAATGTGATCATCTAGTCCATGCCTAAACAATCTTGCATCATCTCACGAAACTCAAAAATGCTACTCCGTTAGGTTTTCATGCCCTGAGGAGGAATTGGCCAAGAGTCTCTGAAATGATTTGGGAGACGACTTGCAACTAGGCATAAAACAAAAACCAAGACTTGGATTGAGGAACCATCGACTTCGATGGATTACTAAGATATGATTTCATCTAGACGACCCCTCACTCTCGGGTGCCATGCCTCAAAAGTTGATTTACTCATTGATTTTGAGAACTAGTGTTTTGCCTAGTTTGAAGCAATGCAACATTTGGATTAAGGGGTCCAATTTATGAAACCATCCCTTGGGAGCGGATGAATAATGTGGTCACCTAGTCCATGCCTAAACAAGTTTGCATCATCTCATGAAAATAAAAAATGTTGCTCCGTTAGGATTTTATGCCCCGAGGAGGAATTCAGTAAGAGTCCCAAAAATGGTTTGGGAAGCGACTTGCAACTGGGCATATCACAAAAACTAAGACTCGGATTGAGGAACCATCATGGGATAGGATATAAAGAATACCGAGACTCAGATTGAGGAATCGTCGTGTCTGTTGGATTCATGGCATAAGATTTCAGATAGAGAACCCCTCACTCTTGGGTCCAATCCCTCGAAAGTTGTTTTTTTCATCCATTTTGAGAACTAGGGTTTTGCTTAGTTCGAAGCAATGCAACATTTGTGTAGTAAAGGTCAGGAGGAGTAGTGGGTCATGGACCATGATGAGAACCCTTTGGAATTCATCATTGTCTTCACTTTGCTTTTTCTTTATAAAGATGAAGAAGTCATCTATGTATGTGTTGATGGTGTTGATATTGTACCAAGTCTACACTTCTTGCCAAATGTCCTTTGTAGTCAATATATAATGCATTGGGTTTATCCCACAAGGTCTCAACTTTGAGAACATGTGACATAGCACATGTTTGGTGACATGACATAGTACCGAATTATTTGGATGAAATAATTATTTTTCTCACCATAGGTGTTTTTCCACAACGGTACTTGACAACATAGAAGAAACAATTGGTTTTATGTGTGACCAACTATTAGATAAATAGGTCATTTGTACAAGCTCATGGTATATGACATCCTTTGATGTTGCATCATGGATCATAAATTACTTATAATTTTATGGGAGATCTAGTGTAGTCATGTGGGCCTTGGCCAAATAGACTTGCAGGAGCTTACAAAAGTCTGTTATGCTACTCGGTTTGGATTTTATGCCTCCGGACCAAATTGACCACATGTCTCTAAATGGCTTGAGGAGACGAGTTGAAACTCACGATAAAACTCAAACCGGGACTCATATGCACGAACCGTCAGTTTCATTGGATTAAGAGCATTGGGTTTCAGCTAGTGGGGCCCCTACACTATCATTTTGTTAACTGAAAAACCATTTGTTGGAGTATCTCTGACACTAGGGTTTTGGTCAATGAGGCATAGTGCTATTTCTGAAGATGAGGTCGATTTTCAAGAACATTGTGTAGGGTATTTTTAGCTAGTTTAGTCGCATGGGCCTTGGCCAAACAAGCTTGCGGGAGATTACGAAACTCTGTTATGCTACTCGGTTTGGATTTTATGCCCCCAGACCAAATTGGACACATGTCTTTGAATGGATTGAGGAGGCGAGTGACAACTATCGATAAAATTGGCATGAATTTAGGTGAATAAAGAAGTAAAGTTGTTTAATGTTTCTAAACAGACTTGCAGGAGCTTACAAAAGTCCGTTATGTTACCCCCAAACAAAATTGGCCAGATATCCATGAATGGCTTGAGGAGGCGAGTAGCAACTCGTGATAAAACTCAAACCCGGACCTGGATTCACAAATCGTCAGTTGCATTGGATTCAGAGCACCAGGGTTTAGCTAGTGGGGCCTCTACGCCATCATTCCGTCAACAGAAAAACCATTTGTTGGAGTATCTTCGGCATTAGGGTTTTGGTTGATGAGGCATAATGCAATTTCTGAAGATGAGGTTGATTTTTAAGAACACTATGTCGACGTTTTTGACTAATAAAGTTGCATGGACCTTGTCCAAAAAGACTTGTGGGAGCTTACGAAACTCTGTTATGCTGCTCGGTTTGGATTTTATGCTCCCGGACCAAATTGGCCACATGTCCTTAAATGGCTTGAGGAGGCAAGTTGCAACTATCGATAAAACTCAAATCATGACTCAGATGCATGAACCATCAGTTGCATTGGATCCAGAGCACCTGGTTTCAACTATTGGGGCTCATACCCTATCATTCCATTGACCGAAAAACAATTTATCGTAGTATTTCCAACACTAGGGTTTTGGTTAATGAGGTATAGTGCAATTTCTGAAGAGGAGGTCCATTTTCAAGAACACCATGTCAGGTCTTTTTAGCTAGTGTAGTCATGTGGGCCTTGGCCAAACAGACTTGCAGGAGCTTATGGAAGTCCGTTATGCTACTTGGTTTGGATTTTATGCCCCCAGACCAAATTGACCACATGTCCCTAAATGGCTTGAGGAGGCGAGTTGCAACTTTCGAGAAAACTCAAACCAGGACTCATATGCATGAACCGTCAGTTGCATTGAATTAAGAGCACTGGGTTTCAGCTAGTGGGGCCCCTACACTATCATCCGTCGACTGAAAAACCATTTGTTGGAGTATCTCCGACACTAGGGTTTTGGTCAATGAGGCATAGTGCAATTTCTGAAGATGAGTTTGATTTTCAAGAACACTCCGTCGAGCATTTTTTGCTAGTGTAGTCGCATGGACATTGGTCAAAAAGACTTGCGGGAGCTTATGAAACTCCATTATGTTGCTCGATTTGGATTTTATGCCCTTGGACCAAATTGGTCACATGTCCTTGAATGACTTGAAGATGTGAGTTGAAACTATCAATAAAACTCAAATCGAGACTCGGATGCACGAATCGTTAGTTGCATGGATCCAGAGCATCGAGTTTCATCTATTGGGTCTCGTACACTATCATTCTGTCGACCGAAAAACCATTTGTTGGAGTATCTCCAACACTAGGGTTTTGGTCAATGAGGGATAGTGCAATTTCTGAAGAGGAGGTCGGTTTTCAAGAACACTGTGTCGGGTCTTTTTGGCTAGTGTAGTCATGTGGGCTTTGGCCAAACAGACTTGTGGGAGCTTACGAAATTCCATTATGCTACTCAATTTGGATTTTATGCCCCTCGCTCAAATTGACCACATGTCTCTAAAT
The DNA here is from genome assembly GCA_009831015.1 of Picea engelmannii. NCBI lineage: Eukaryota > Viridiplantae > Streptophyta > Pinopsida > Pinales > Pinaceae > Picea > Picea engelmannii. The sequence goes on along the minus strand of ML781790.1, from coordinate 1,269,719 downwards.
GACTTGACGAGGCAAGTTGTAACTCACGATAAAACTCAAACCGAGACTTAGGTGCACGAACCGTCGGTTGCATTGGATTAAGAGCACCGGTTTTCAGCTAGTGGGGCCCCTACGCTATCATTCTGTCGACCAGAAAACAATTTGTTGGAGTATCTCTGACACTAGAGTTTTGATCAATGAGGCATAATACAATTTATGAAGATGAGGTTGATTTTTAAAATCACTTTGTCGGACGTTTTTGGCTATGGTATTGGTATTGTACTGGTATTGGTATGGTATGGTATGGTATTGGTATGCATATCATTGCCAATGCATACCATTGTGGTATGCAATGGTATGGTATTGGTATTGGTATTGGAAATGTTATTGGTATGGTATGGTATGGTATGGTATGCTACCAACAATGGTATTGGTATGCATACCATTGCAATACAATGGTATGCAATATTGGTATTGGTTTTGGTATGCAATGATATCGGTATGCAATGGTATTGGTATGTGTTGACCACCTATTTGAACTAGGGGGTTGACTCCATGTACCATGAAGATATTCACTTGATGGTGCTACCAAGTTGAAGACTTGTTGGTTCTACAAGGCAATTTTGGCTTTCAACACTTATTTTTGTAATTGGAATTTTCGCTCCCCTGTGTGGGATAATAATGTAATGGGTCTGCATGGATCATAGTTTAGGTTAGTTGCCTAATAATTCATCATTATAGGAGTCCCTTTCACTGAGTGTTTTTTTTCCTCAGGTTATTAATTTGGCCTAACCAGCGTTATCAATTTTTCTTGAGTTTTTCACTCCCACAATAATTCTCCAAAGTGGTGAAAGGCATTCTAATGATCGATCCAATGAGGTAATTAAGGTATAGGAGTATTTAAAATGGTCATTGTAGACATTTCCTATAGTCTTGCGAAATTTCATTAAGTTTTGATATGATTTTTTAAATAATTAAAATTCTCGCAAACTGAGGATTTTTAATTATTTTTGATGTAAAATGTAAAAAAATGGTCCTTGGGGATTTTGTATATGGGTATGAGTACTCAAATCAAATGTTTCATGAACCCCTACACCCTTGGACCAAGTATCAACTCATTTGGACAAGTTTTTCTAGACCATTGTCCATGAGGAGTCCAAGTAGGTCAAAAATCAACATGTAATTGGCTTAATTAAAATAGTCAAATTTTGTAAAAGTCACTAAAGTCATGAGAGAGAGTGAGAAAAGTGTCCCAAATGCTTTTCCTAAGTTGGGAAAATGATTTCCAACTTAGAAAGACCCCCTTTTCTTATCCCACAACCCACATTGACCATCTCCTTAGAAGAGCCCCCCCCCCCCTTTTACTCAGTAACTCATGAAAAATTAAAAATACACCATGGGGCCCCCCAATACTTTGGTAATACCCCCATTCATCCCCACTACACTTTTAATTAATGGGGAAGGTGGTTTCCCCCTTCCCCACTCACCCCTCAACCCTCACCCTCCTCTCATAACCTAGAAGTGCACCCCTCTTGATGTGACCCTCCTCCCATGGATGGATGCCACTTGGAGCACATCTAAATGGGGTCTCTCCTTACCTTTTCCTATAAAAGAGACCCTCTCCCCCTCATTTCTCCATCATCTCTTGGAGAAAGTCTATTATGCCAAAATTTATTTCATTCTTTCCCTCTCTCTCTCATGTTCTCATGTGTAAATCTTGCTACAAGTATTTGTAGCAACATTTTGTGGTTAATAAATGAAGCTTTGGAGAATCTATGGTGTGCATTGGGAGTCTTCTTGGTACCTTGTATGGTGTTTTTGTGAGGTGATATAACTGCGTTTCATTTTCTTTCATTTTTCTTTCACTAGTTTCACTTGGAGACTCAAACAAAGTATTTTGCTTGGGTGCTATTAGTAGTAATATTGCTATTGATTTTGTGGTAGTTTCCTTTGAAGTTTGGAAAGTATTTTGCAAGATTTTTGGATGCTCTCACCTCCTTGTTTCCTTGTGTAGCAAATACAAGCTTGTGGTAAATCACTAGAGGGTTGAAGGAGTGGTTTTAGAGTGGAAAACTCACTCTTTTCAATCATCCAAAGTTTCCAATATTGATCTCATTTCTCTCATTTCTAAGCATTGTTATGACATAGAATAGACACTAAGAGTATCATTTTCATATTCATAAATTTACATTTAAATTGGTGTTTCATTGGGTTAATACTAAGTTAACAAGTTTCTTGGTTTTAAGCTTTTCCTATAAAACATACCTTGCTGTTTTTTACACAGATTTTTAGCTACAAGGAGGAAGAACTATTGGTATTGAGCCCCAAAGGCCCTCAAAAGGCATCCTTAAGTTGAGATATTAAATCCCCCTTTTTCTTATTCCCCTAAGTCATTGTAAGCTACCCTTGAGAGTCTCTTGGGTGTGCCTTCTCTTAATTTATATAAAAAATCTGATATTGTAATAGTTAGAAAATATCGCCCACACCTTGCAAAGAGAGTGACCTAAGCCATCCTTGCAAAATCGTGAAGGCTAGAAGTAGTTTTATTTCTCGTTTTTCCTTTTACACCCACCTTGGGCAAAATGGTAGGCATTGTGCCTCCACTTGTGCCATTGTTGTGGGGTTGCAATTTGATTTTCTAAGCAAACTACAAAGCATTTTAATTTTTTATTTTTGCCCCATCTTACAAGAACTTGGCATAAGCCATCCTTGCAATAACAAAATGCTTGTATAATTTTAAATCAATGCAAAAGTAATATTTTGTGCTCCATTTTTGCCTCGTATTCTCTTCCCTTGCCACATTCTGGATCCTGGGTGACAAGAAAGGGAAAAGGTTTGGATTTTAGTAATTAGGCATCCAACCATTATTGTTTCCACCATAAAAAAAAAAGGCTTGAGAAAGATACTTGGGGTGCTAGGTCAGGGATGATCTCACGACACTAGGTGTCCCCTGGGTTGAGTGCACAAGTTATTTGGATTTGAGATGCGGAGCTAGGTTAATGTATTGTTTGCCTTGCTTATTGAGCACCCAACACTTCCTTTTGGTTGAGAGGATAACAGTTTGGGGTAGTCACATAGTCCAGGCTTCAATCTATCACATCTAATCCCCCTAATCAAAGAGAGACTTAAAACTTATTAAAATTAACCTATTCACTATATTCACAACATTTGAAATCTCACTTTCAAAGCAAATTTGCCTTTCAAGTTTCACAATCATATTTTAAGGAAATTTACTTTTCAATTATTTTGAGATTTCATGCAAGTTAATTTCAAGCAACTCACTTCTCAAGCAACATATTTCATTGTGGATATCTCATGTTCATTGGTTTAGTATCTAACTTCTCTTTTGTATAGTTGTAATATAATTTAGGTGGTTATTGATCCAGGTGGATATCGTTGGCCACCCACCTTTTCTAACTGGCTCAAAACAATTTTCTGCCAATTTTGGTAATTTATTATTTTTAGCAGTTTTTAACTTCCTGGGCCGTTTTGAGGGCCTAAATGAAGGTTTTCGGGGATCAAGGTTCTTAATGATAGTTGAAGGCTCTAATTGAGCCCCCAAAATGAATATCCTCGATGATACCTTTCCAACGAGATATCGTGCGCCCCAAACGAAGATCATATGCCAAAGTTACGCCCTCAGGAAGTTGATACACCAAACTACCCAAATCGGGGTCCACAAAACTGTTGGCTTTTCATCTTCCGGGGTTAGGGTTTTTGATTTTATTTATGATAAAAATGCCTTTGGAGCCTCATTGTAAAATTATATTCTTGCATATGCGAGTAGCGGACACCTCTTCTCAGAGATAAGCTGCCACCATTCTAGTGAGTCTTTCACTCTGTATTTTTATAGTCTTTCTACATTTTCGCTCATTATGATTATTTCAAGTTAGGGTTGTTGACTAATCCAAAACTAGTCATGTGAGACTAAAGAAAAGTTTGATGAAAATGCTAGTCTCTTGTTGTGAAAGTTAAGAAAGGTTTACAGGTATGTGATCATATACACCAAGTCTATAACAAAGTTTCAAATCATATTTGGATGATGAAATTGATGAGAGATTTTGGTTAAGGTACATGTTGGGTACATGGTTGAGACAAGTAGTTGATGAGTTGGCACATACATGATGTGTATAGTTGATGATGTTGGTTTTGACTTCCTATTCAACTAGGGGGTCAACTCCATGTGCCATGAAGATATGCATCAACATATGCAAACATGTTGAAGATTATTTGGTTCTACTGGACAATTTTTGCCTCCAACACATATTTTTGTAATTGGAATTTTCGCACCCCTGCGTGGATTAATAATGTAATAGGTTTGCATGGATAATATTTAGGTCAATTACCTTTTGATTTCTTCAATAGGGGAGTTCCTTTCACTGAGTGTTTTTTATCCTCAGGTTATTAATTTGGCTTTTCAGCCTTATTAATAATCTCCCTTGAGTTTTTCACTCCCACAAATAATTCCTCCAAAGTGCTGAAAGACGTTCTAATGGAGTTATCCTCTGGTAGATAGTATTTAGGAATGATTTAAATGACCATGTATGACATCTCAGAAAGTTTCGCGGAGTTCCATCGAGTCTAGATAGGTTTTTTTTAATTAATTAAAATTTCCTAAGGTTGGGTAATTTAATTAATTAATTTCAATTATTTTTGAGCAAATATTGTAAAAACTAGGTCCTTGGGACTTTGCTAGGGGTATTTTTGCTCAAAATAAATGGAATGAGACCCCCTACACCCTTGGACCAAGTTTCAGCTCAGTTGGACAACTTTTGCTATGTGTTGGTCCACCAGGAGTCTCAGTCAGTCAAAACAACAATTTAAATTGCTAAGTCATGAGATAGGAAAAATGTCATGTTTGTAATTTTGAGCTCATGGGGTAAAGTAAAGATGGATAAAGGTGAGAGAGATTTTTCCTAACCTTTTCTAACCCTCACATCACCCTCTCACCTAGCCATTAAGCAAAAACGTCACTTTTCCTAGAGTGGTGTGCCTCCCTTCTAGAAAGTCTTCAAAAAGTGAAAAAATAATAAACAAATTGATGAGAGACTTATTCTATCCCTTGGTGTGCCTTCCTAGACCTTACAAATCATAATTTGACTTGTCAAAGCCTTGCCAACTCACTCCAACTCATTTCCACTTCATCCATCCATGCAAAAACCCTAACTTACCAAAACCCTAAACATGACTTTTCCTTGATGTGTGACACTTGTAACTCATCCAAGAGGGGTAGCTTTTCCTTCCCAAGTATAAATAGAACCCCTCCCTCACTCGTTTCTAACCATCTCTTGAGATATTGTTATGCTACCCAATTCTTGCCCCATCTGTCTCTCTCATTTGTCCATCTTGCTCTCACTTCATTTTGCTCTTGAGAGGTTTGGAGAAATTAATTGTTGCAATCTCTCCCTTGGATTAATAGAAAGGCTTTAGAGGATTTGAAGAAACAAAGAATATTCTTGTTACTTCTTGCAACTATTGAGGTGATATTTTTCTAGTTTTCTCTCTTGTACATGCTTTAAGTTTATAGATTTAGAGTAGAAACTTCAAGCAAAGCATTTTGTTTGGATAGGTTTGTGGTAGTATTATCATAGATCTAGTGAAGTGTTTATTTGGGTATTGCAAAGTATTTATTTTTATCATCTATATCTACTCACATTCTATCTATTTTTGTAGTTTTTCTCACAAGATTTGTAGGTTTACCTCTAGGGTTTTGTTCGGATAACCTCAAGGAAGAGTTTACTCTCAAAGACAACCTAAACTCCATTGTTTTTTAGATCTGATTTTTCTACTCATTCATTCCATATTTTAGTTGCTAACAATCATAGATAGGTCACTTTAAATCAACTTTTATTTGGATACTTGTATGTGAAAAATTTCTACATAATTTTTTTTTTTCTTGATTTGTTTTGTGTTGTGCATCATTTCCAACAAGCAATAACTTGCTAGTTTTTGCAGGTTCTTACCAGGTTTAGGGGTTATGCTACCCACTTTCGGTCACACAACACTTCAAAGGCATATCCTTTGATTGGGTAACGAAAATCACCCTTTCCCTACCTCTTTCTAGCATTGCAAAATAATTTTTTTGCTTCCAACCCCCTTGGCACAAAAAATGAAGGCTTGCCTCCACCTTGTGCCATTGGGAGTGGTTTTTAATTTTTGCTTTTCATTTCAAGTCATTTATTTCATTTTTGCCTACACCTTGGGTGAGAGATTGGCACGACCAACCCCCAAAAATCGTGAGGCTATGTTAGTTGTGTGTGTTTTTAATATGCTCAGGCTCATGGCTAAAATATTCTGGAAGTAGAAGTAGATCTCACACTCACATAACTAAATCTTGGCTTAAGCCCATGGATGCATAGATTAAATTTCATGCTTTAAGTTTTTCAAGTTTCATTTTCATAGCATATCTCTGAATGCAATACACACAGGGCTAAATAATGATGGTTTAAAAATAAGTGTTTTTCTTTTGCAAATATCTTATCTTTTAAAGCATCTACTTTCATTCAAGTTTGAAGTACATATGGGCATGTGAATGGTGTAGGAACACCACTTCATTCAACAAGTTTCCTTAAGTTTCTTATATGTTTTTAATGCTTTAATCTCATGATTTAAGAACAATTTTATGGTTGGATAAAAGTTTTGGTTTTGGGCTTATTTCACTGTTTTTAGGCAAATAAAAGTCACCTAAACACTCTCAAACACCCTAAAATACTTTGTCCATAGGTATAATAACATACTAGACTTAATAGGGCACCTTAATTCACCTTCTTCGCCATCTAAAATGGGGTTTGATGAAGGCAACAAAAGGTGCTAGGCCAGAGACAGTCTCACGGCGTGCGACGTCCTTTCCGGGAGTACTCAGATCTTTAGGGTTGACCTGTGAAGCTAGGGTAGGCTTTGTTGTCTCACTTCTTGAGCATCCAATAACCATTTGGTAATTTGGGGAGGATAATTTTGGGTTGACACTTAGCTATGAGTAATTCAAAATTTAATAATCTTTAAGTAACTCATTAATTCACTAAACATCTAGACATCATTTTCTTATTAGTATATCTAATGGTTGTTGTCTAAGCAATACTTGCAAGCACTCTTCACTTTTAATTTTACATGCAAGTCTATTTCTTGTTTCTTTGTAGATTAATCGTCTAAGTGTCATCTTTTAAGTATTGTGGAGCACTTATTCTTTAAAGTATAGCTCATTTGATTAGTGTTCTTTATGGTGTGATCCCTCAAGAGATTGTGTATCCCATTTGGAAGCACTTTCTTGTTGGGTCTTGAGTGTTTTGGTTGCCATTGATAAGCAGTCCAATAGAGTAAGTGCTATTGGGGCATGCTTGGCTTGATGTGTTGACAATCTTTATGCTTTGAATATCTTTAATTTCTTGCACATACAAGCACATGGTTAATAAGTCTTTTTTATCTTGCAACTCTTAGACTTTCTTGTTGTAATTTTGTATCTTGTTGTATATCTCTTGTTCATAATTGTTGTAACAACTATCATTTCATTTTTCAGTTGTAAGTATTTGTATCTAACATTGTTGTGGAGTAGTTGTACTTATTTGTAATATTTTGTAATCATTGTAATATAAATCCCTCAAACATTAGTTGACCCCTTAGCCCAATCTTAGGCACTAGTCTTAGTTGTCCTAGGAAAATGCTTGCTTGTCATAAGTAAATCATTGCATCTTGCATTGCTGCTTTTGCATCATAGGTTAGTCTTTCCCCCCAACCTTATAACTAACTAAAATCAACTCCTAGAACATAACGTAAATCACATCTAGTAACTAGGGTCTACCCCCCTTGGCTTCCCTAGGAGTAAGCCTAGACGAAAGAGGTTCAAGTCAAAGTGACAACATGGGCTATGAACCTAGGCATTGTGCCTCCAAGGACACAGTAAGTGAGTTGGACTTTGCTCATGTTTGCAAGTGTGTATAAGGATGAAAATAATTGATACATATTGATGAGTCATAGTTGATGAGTAGTTGACACATGATTGATACATACTTGGTACATGGTTGGATGCACTTGTTTACGGTACATGTTGATTAAAGTTTGTTTGGTACAGGTTGGTGCATGGTTGATGCACTTGTTTATGGTACATGTTGATTATAGGTTGATGCATGGTTCATGTTTACAATGGTATATCTCACAGTGATAGTGTGACAGTGGTTTCATTATTATACTTCTACTTCATGGCAGTTGGACGGGGCAAGGACAGGTGGTTGTAGCTGAAGAACATAGGGGGTTGTAGCCTCCTTCTGGTTGTAGCCAGAGAATAGGCGAGTTGGAGCTTCCCTCAAGTTGTAGCCTGAGAAACAAGGGGGTTGGAGCCTCCTTCCAGTTGCAGCTGGAAAACAAAGGAAGTTGATGCTTCCAATGAATGTAATTCTTCAAGACATATAAGAAAAAACATTCTGTGGTTTTCTCCCGCTTTGGGTTTCCATGCAAAACACTGGTGTACTGTGTATGTGTATGATTGTTCATTGCTTATTTACTCTGAGTAGTGGGTCATGGACCATGATGAGAACCCTTTGGAATTCATCATTGTCTTAACTTTTCTTTTTCTTTAGAAAGATGAAGAAGTCATCTATGTATGTGTTGATGGTGTTAATATTGTACCAAGTCTGCACTTCCTGCCAAATGTCCTTGGTAGTTAATATATAATGCATTGGGTTTATCCCACAAGGTCTCAACTTTGAGAACATGTGACATAACACATGTTTGGTGACATGACATAGTACCAAATTATTTGGATGAAATAATTATTTTTCTCACCATAGGTGTTTTGCCACAAGGGTACTTGACAACATAGAAGAAACAATTGGTTTTATGTATGACCAACTATTAGATAAATAGGTCATTTGTACAAGCTCATGGTACATGACATCCTTTGAAGTTGCATCATGGATCATAAATTACTTAGAATTTTATGGGAGAGCTAGTGTAGTCACATGGGCCTTGGTCAAATAGACTTCCAAGAGCTTACGAAAGTCCGTTATGCTAGTCGGTTTGGATTTTATGCCCCTGGACTAAATTGACCACATGTCCCTAAATGGATTAAGGAGACGAGTTGCAACTCGCGATAAAACTCAAACCGGGACTAAGATGCAAGAACCATCAGTTTCATTGGATTAAGAGAATTGGGTTTCAACTAGTGCCCCCCCCTACGCTATCATTCTATTGACCAAAAAACCATTTGTTGGAGTATCTTTGGCACTAGGGTTTTGGTCAATGAGGCATAGTGCAATTTCTAAAGATGAGGTTAATTTTCAAAAACATTGTGTAGGGTCTTTTTTGCTGGTTTAGTCACATGGGCCTTGTCCAATCAGACTTGTGGGAGCTTACAAAACTTTGTTATGTCCTTATGGGAGTTAGAATTTTCCTCAGGTTGTAGCCTGAGAAACAAGGGGGTTGGAGCCTCCTTCTAGTTGCAGCTGGAAAACAGAGGAAGTTGGTGCTTCCAATGAAGGTAATTCTTCAAGACATATAAGAAAAAACATTCTGTGGTTTTCTCCCGCTTTGGGTTTCCACGTAAAACACTGGTGTATTGTGTATGTGTATGATTGTTCATTGCTTATTTATTCTGCAAATTATTGGATGATAATGCTACATTGATATAACACATGGATTATATGGTTAAAAATGATTAAATTGCTTTATTATTGATTCACCCCCTCTCTTAGTAATCCAACAATTGGTATTAGAGCCGGTTCCTTCAGAAATCAGTTTAACCACTGAAAGGTAGATCATGGAGAGCAACAACTTGTATAAAAATGGAATACCATAGTTCAATGGATAGAAATATGTTTTTTGGGGCATAAGGATGAAAACATATATACAGGCCCAGGGATTTGAAATTTGGCAATCAATTGTAGATGGATACACAACACTAACAGTTCCGCCAATAAATGACAAAGCAATGAAACTTGGTCAGAATAATTCCAAAGCCAAAAATGCACTTCTGAATGGTCTTAGTGAAACGATATTCACCAAAGTTGCACATTGTAAATCCGCTAAAGAGATTTGGGACAAACTTGAAAATATTTATGAAGGAGATTCAAAAGTCAAAGCAATAAGGCTTCAAACTTACATAGCTCATTTCGAACAACTTAAGATGAAGGAAGATGAGAATATTGCAGTTTACTTTTTACGAGTTGATGAAACAATAAATGCAATCACAGGATTGAGAGAAGAAATCAAAGAATCTGTAATTATTCAAAAAGTACTAAGATCTCTTCTTATGAGATTTGACCCTAAGATATTAGTACTAGAAGAAAGATAAGATCTAAACTCAATAAGATGAATTACATGGAATATTCACAACATATGAAATGAGAACTAAACAAGAAAATCTAGATATAAAAGAAGTAGCCTTCAAAGAATCCAAAAAGTCAAAGCAAAAAGGAAGGCAAAAAGAAGAACATAACAACATCAATGACGTCTCGGAAGATGATGAAGAAGTGGCCAACTTTGTCAAAAGATTGAACAAGGGAACCGACGATAGGTATAGAGGTAAACTTTCTTTAATTTGTTTTAATTGTGATAGTATTGGTCATTTTGCTAACAAATGTCCTTATAAGAAAAAGAGAAATGATGGAGGTTACTCAAAATGCAAACAAACATATAAAGACAAAAGAACCAAAAAGAAAGTTTTCAAGAAAAACTTATGCACCAAAGAAGACATCTCATCATCAGATGAAGATGAAGTCAGTGATAGTGAGACATAAATAGTTCTATTCATGGCAGTAGAAGACTGATAAATAATACTTTGAAGAACAATATGAAAAAACCGAAGAAGAATATGAAGAAGTCAAAGAAGAAATTGAAGAGGCAGAAGTTGACTACCGAGAGGAATTAATGTGTGCCATAGAAGTTATCAAAGAGAAAAGAAAAAAAACAAGAAACTGCAAGCATAACTAGACAATAAAGAAGACACTCAAGAACTAGAACAAATGATCACAAATTTGAAGGTTCAAATAGAAGAAGATGAAAGAATTGAAGGTGCAGTCAAAGAACAACTAGAAGAAAAAGACAAGATCATTGGAAATTTGGAAGCAAAGATTGTCACATTAAGAAAGGATCTTCAAAAGAAAAATATGCAGAACAACTCAAAAGTTTTGGATTATTGGATCATGTTGCCATTGATGCCAATGGTTTGATCGATTGATGTCATTGATTGATATCAAGTGATTGATTGATGTCAAAGGATTGATTGATTGATTATTGATGTAATATAATATGCATTTTCCTTGATGAGAATGCATAGATGAATATGGATCAATGAGTTGTCATTGATATGATGAAGATGGATCAATGAGTTGTCATTGATACATGATGAAGATGGATCATTGTGGTTTCATTGGTATATGATGCATTGTTGGAAAA
>ML781790.1:1244202-1257854 GCA_009831015.1 Picea engelmannii | reverse complement strand
GACCCCCACATGAAGGCTTGAAGCCCCCAAGGTCAAAGAAGTCAAAGTGACCTAAAAGAAAAAATCATTATTTAAATGATAAAGTAAAGTGACAAAGTCAAGGTGGATTATTTAAATAATAAAGAGAAGTGACAAAATCAAGAGATGATAAAGTAAGGTGACAAAATCAATAAGGGATATTTAAATGATAAAGTATTGAAGATCAAGAGAATTGTTGGTGAAACTATCCTAGATGGATAGTGCTTTTCATGCCATTGTCGGTGGTATGTGGAATGCCACATAACTCCTCATGGTTTGAGAGTTATGGCCTTACGAAGATGAAGGACCCCCACATGAAGGCTTGAAGCCCCCAAGGTCAAAGAAGTCAAAGTGACCTAAAAGAAAAAATCATTATTTAAATGATAAAGTAAAGTGACAAAGTCAAGGTGGATTATTTAAATAATAAAGAGAAGTGACAAAATCAAGAAATGATAAAGTAAGGTGACAAAATCAAGAAGGGATATTTAAATGATAAAGTATTGGAGAGCCTTCTATTTATGGAAAATGGTTAACCCTAAAAATAAGGAAAATAGGTTAAGTGACCTAGAAATGGGTTAAGTGACCTAAAAGAAGAAATCATTATTTAAATGATAAAGTAAGTGAAAAAGTCAAGGTGGATTATTTAAATAATAAAGAGAAGTGAAAAAATCAAGAAATGATAAAGTAATATGAGAAAATCAAGAAATGATAAAGTAAGATGAGAAAATCAAGAATGAATATTTAAATGATAAAATATTGGAGAAATTTCTATTTAAGGAAAGTGGTTAACCCTAAAATAAGGAAATAGGTTAAGTGACCTAGAAATGGGTTAAGTGACCTAAAAATGGGTAAAGTGACCTAGAGGATGAAAGTATAAATAAGATAGCAATGGTCTCTTGTAGATCATCCTTTTTGTGGATCAATGAAGAGCTTCTTGTGAGAATATCTTTTGGAGTATTGATGGAGAGATTCTTGAGCATTTTTGGTGTGAAACACTTGAGCATATTGAATATCTATAGGTTACTGAGGTAACCAAGGATATATAAGCCGAATTTCAGAAGGAAGGTGAAGAAAAGAGGGCCAGAATTGAAGGGAGGATAAATTCTTTTCATGATGCTTTCTAAGGTATGTTATTTACAGGTCATCTCACCATTTTCGCTATAACTTTTTTTCTATAATGATTCAGACTGTGGGATTGATATTACATTGATGAAACATATCCAAGTATATGTGGTACACAATTTAGCTTGTGGGTCGTTGTAGTTTTGGAGATACACTCCGTGGAAAATAAGGTTTGTGGCTAGTCCTGAAACTAGTCTAAAACAAATGTTTCGGGTAAAAATGTCATAAATTCTTCATAATAGATCCAAATTAAGTGAAAACAAATGTGTTGGTTAGGGTATAGTCTATAGTATGCTATGTAACAATTTTAGATCATTTAAACAAATATTCTGTGTGGGGCACGCTCTACAAGGTCGCTCTCTAGAATAAGCCAGAATTAAGCAAGGTATACCATTTTGCTATAATTCATTTTCTGAGAGGTTTCAAGTAGTTCCACCTGAAGAAATTTCAGAAAACACACTGAAGACCATTGTGTATCAGTTTCAGATCTTTATTCATTACAAGTACAAATTTATGATTATTTCAAGTTGAGGTTGTTGACTAATCCAAAACTAGTCATCGTTGAGACAAGAAGTTGATGAGTTGGCACATACATGAGGCGTATAGTTGATGATGTTGGTACATATTGATGAGTCATAGTTGATGAGTAGTTGACACATGATTGGTACATACTTAGTACATGGTTGGATGCACTTGTTTATGGTACTTGTTGATTACATGTTGTTTGGCACAGGTTGGTGCATGGTTGATGCAATTGTTTATGTTGACAGATTGATATCTGTCGAGGATTGTTGCCTCATCTTAGTTGGTGCTAAGAATGTAAGTTGAGTCTTGCATATAGAGCTGGTGCTATTGTATAGTTGTACTCTATTCAGTTGTTGCTGAAAAACCCCTAGATTGAAGTCCATAATAAAAAAAAAAATTGTACATACATCTTGTGTTCTTTGTGTTCCTTGTGGAGATGTTTTGTTGATGATATGTTGCTGATATATGTTGTTGATATGTATTCAAATCTAACTGATTATAAATGACAACAATGAGTAATGAGAAAATGTTGAATGTTAACTAAGGAGTTTTTGTGTAAGAGGGAAGTTTTGAGAAAAAGATCCCCACACTCATTCACCCCCCCTCTAAGTGTGGTAGGTGTGTCCAACAATTGGTATCAAAGCGGGCCTTCACTACAAGCCTTAACAAGATTGAAGGAGATCCATAGACACACAAATGGATGATGAAGTTCCAATCCTTGATGAGGAAAACTATTCTACTTGGAGAATAGAGATGAGATTACATTTAAAGACAATGGGAGCAACAATTTGGAAGGCAGCCATTGGTGGATCAGTTTCATTGAAGAATAGGTCAAAGTTTGCAGCTCAAAGGGAAGGAAAGAAGAATGATGCATTGGCTCTCAAGACCATTCTTAGTGGACTCTCAAGCCCTATCAAAGATAGCATGGGACAATGCACCTCCACCAAGGATCTATGGCTAAAGCTAGAGAAAACATATCAAAGAAAGAAGGAGAATTTTTTTTTGAAGATCACTCCATCAAGATCATTAAAGGTAAAGAATCTCCAAAAACTCTTGAAGGCATTATTTCTAAATGTGATTTTGAGAACATTTCAAGTGAAGATAAAGAATCAAGTGATGATGGCACAAAGGAAGATCTTGAAGACATTTCAAATGAAGGCAAAGAATTATGTGTTGATGTTGGCAAAAAGGAAGATTGTGAAGATATTTCAAATGAAGGTAAAGAACCCTAAAAAACCCTTGATTTCAATGATGATGATGAATTTTTCTCTACAAGTGAAGAAGAAGATCTAGAAACAGTTTTTGTAAAGTTTGATGATAATTATTCCATGAAAATAATAAAAGGAAATCTATTAAAACTTCAAAAGGAAGTTGAAGAGGGTTTATATAGATATAGAAGTGGTCATTATTATATAGACTATAACTATCTTTTAGATAACATTAAGAAGTTTCTTAGGAGAAGTCTAAGGCACATCTTGAAGTTAAAAGAAATGATCAAGGATCAAGAAGAGAGCAATAAGACTCTATTAGAAGAAAAATAAGAAGAGATCACAAGACTAAAGAATGGAAAAGAAGATATGAATGCAAATGATGAGATTAACAAAAGTTTTGAAACCATTGTTCATCTCAAGACCCAAATTGAAGAAGCCAAAATAATAGAGGAACTATTGAAGATTCAAATAAATGAAAATGAAGAGTCATGTTGTAAGTTAGAAGCTAAAACTGTTGACCTTAGAAAGAAGGTGGAAAAGTCAAACAAATTCTTGAATAGCTCATGAATCTTGGATGAGATCTTGGAAAGTCAAAGATCATCATGTGATAAATCAGGTCTTGGATACAAAGGAGAAGATACACATGCTTAAGCAAGAACCTCAAAGAAGCATGAGGTAAATCCATTAGAGAAGGAAGACAATGTTGCAAAGAAACCATCTACACAAGGCAAAGAAAATTTCAAAAGAACAAAGGAAGAATCTATTCTTGGGACACCAAAGCAAAGGTATGAAAGCATTTTTCACGGGCATTGTTATTCATGTAATGGATACGGTCACGCAGATTTTGAATGTAGATCTTATGAAAAGAGATATAATGGAAGATTTTATAACACCATGAAGTGTTGGAGATGTGATCAAGTAGGACACATTGTTGTTCATTGTAACACTACGAGTTGCTACAGCTGTAGTGGATTTGGCCACAAATCCCATGAGTGCTGGAACACAAGAAGAAATTCCATGATGAGAACTTCAAATAACATGGCTAGAAGAAGGAATGAAGTAAGGAAGGGAGACATCTTTGAAAAGATGGATTCTCAGAGTTCAAGTTCTGAGGAGCAGGGACATCTACAGAAGTGGGTGAAGAAGACAGAGCAGCTAGAATAGAATGAAAGACTGGAGGGAATTTCAAGTAAGTCATCTACTGAAGCATACGCGAGTGACAGTGGTATCAGTCACATACATACGCAGGGTTACCTCGTATAGGTCGCGTACATACACACGATTTTGTGCAGTAGATCACGTATATGTGGTAAATCCTTCAGAAAAAGGCTATGCACATGGATTGCAACTTGATGTAATGGTATAACACTCTGTTGCAGGGTCTGACATTGTTTGTTGTAGGTTATGGCACTATTTGTTGCAGGTTTAAGTGTTCATCTATTGGATTATGTAAAATAAAATCTCGAGTGCATGACACTAACCCTTGGGTATGGATTGATGCTGATCTGTTGGTGTACATGGCCGATGCATATTTGAGTTTCATTGATATATCTTATGATGTATTATTGGAAGCATATGTTGATATCACGGTGCATGCATTTTTCATGTGGATTGGGATACATATTGGTACATATGGTTGGTGAGTTGATGAGGTGATCATGTTGTACATCATTGTTGATCTATAGTTGATGCATGATTGATACTTTTCTAGTACATTAGAAGAGGCACCTACTAACAGTTTGATTGGCACATGTTTTATGGAGGATTTGACATACATATATGGGATTCATCATTTTTTAGTATTGGTGCATGGTAATATACATGTTTGGTACACTCATAGATGACATATGCTTGATGATACTACACCATTGGTACTACTTGATTAGCACAACAATTGGCATTTGTTTGAGATATCTAATTGTGGCACTTGGTTCATGATGGAGACATATCATGAGTGATATGATACATTGTTTGGCATGTTGGTAGATGCACATGGTTGGCATATTGGTAGATGCACATGTTGACATGTTGATAAAGACATATGATTGATACATTCCATGGATGATATCTTTTGGCACATTGCATGATGTTGATGTACATTGTTGATGTACATAGGTGTTGTGCATGATGAGCACACATTTTGTACAGGATATACTTGGTTGATATTTTGCTCATGATTATTTGTTTCATTGTTGACATATATTTTGCTCCATGATGCTTGGTATGACATGAGTTTGATGCATGCACATGTCCAATGATCGTTATATGGTAGCACAATGTTCATCTTGCAGAAAAGATAGGGGAGACATACCCATAGGGGGAGTCATTCTTCTTCCCATGATTCTAGGAGGAGATATTTATCAGATGCATACCTAGAAAAGAGCCCTATACTTGAAGAAAGAGCACATGAGCATAATTTCAGGGGGAGCAATGGTCATAGGGTGGATATGTTCGATGTATCTTCAAAATTACATCAGAGTGATATCCCTTGTTCAAAAGGGGAGAGATTATTCAGAGAAAGATCAAAGGCATTCAGATAGGGGGAGCATCCCCAAGGAGAGTTCAATCAAGGGGAGCAACCCCAAGATGAGAATGGCCCTTTGCCATTGATGTCAAAGGGGGAGAGTTAATCACATTGATGTGATTGATGTTTATTGATGGGGAGAGATAATCACATTGAATATTGATGTAGAGCATGCCTTATATACATGTTGACATCAATAATTGGTAATTGGTGTTGACATCAATGTTGGTATTGCCATCAATGCCAAAGGGGGAGATTGTTGGATCATGTTGTCATTGATACCAATGGTTTGACTGATTGATGCCATTAATTGATGTCAAGTGATTGATTGATTGATGATTGATGTAATATAATATGTATTTTTCTTGATGAGAATGCATAGATAAAGATGGATCAATGAGTTGTCATTGATATGATGAAGATGGATCAATGAGTTGTCATTGATACGTGATGAATATGGATCATTGTGGTTTCATTGGTATATGATGCATTGTTGGAAAAATGTATAGATGACTCATGATTGTCTTATCATGATTGATAAGGTGCACAAATGGATGAACTCCAAAGTGGTCCCCTTATGGTGAAATCCCTCACGGGAAGACGCTTTGCGGATTGAGTTATCCTAGAAGAATGGTTGGAGGAACCTTGCTCTCATTATTTTCTTATCATGATTGATAAGGTGCACAAATGGATGAACTCCAAAGTGGTCCCCTTATGGTGAAATCCCTCACGAGATGATGCTTTACAGATTGAGTTATCTTAGAAGAATGGTTGGAGGACCCATGCTTGTATGTGGAATAATGAGATGAAGATCAAGAAAATTGTTGGTAAAAATATCCTAGATGGATAGTGCTTGTCATGCCATTTCCGGTGGTTATGGAATGTCACATAACTCCTCATGCTTTGAGAGTTATGGCCTTACGAAGATGAAGGATCCCCACATGAAGGCTTGAAGCCCCCAAGGTCAAAGAATTCAAAGTGACCTAAAAGAAGAAATCATTATTTAAATGATAAAGTAAAGTGACAAAGTCAAGATGGATTATTTAAATAATAAAGAGAAGTGACAAAATCAAGAAATGATAAAGTAAGGTGACAAAATAAAGAAGAGATATTTAAATGATAAAGTATTGGAGAGCCTTCTATTTATGGAAAGTGGTTAACCCTAAAAATAAGGAAAAATAGGTTAAGTGAACTAGAAATGGGTTAAGTGACCTAAAAGAAGAAATCATTATTTAAATGATAAAGTACGGTGACAAAGTCAAGGTGGATTATTTAAATAATAAAGAGAAGTGAAAAAATCAAGAAATGATAAAGTAAGATGAGAAAATCAAGAAGGAATATTTAAATGATAAAATATTGAAGAAATTTCTATTTATGGAAAGTGGTTAAACCTAAAATAAGGAAAATAGGTTAAGTGACCTAGAAATGGATTAAGTGGCCTAGAAGATGAAAGTATAAATAAGATAACAATGGTCTCTTGTAGATCATCCTTTTTGTGGATCAATGGAGAGCTTCTTGTGAGAATATCTTTTGGAGTATTGATGAAGAGCTTCTTGTGAGAGTTTCTTGAGCATTTTTGGTGTGGAACACTTGAGCATATTCAAGATCTAAAGGTTACTGAGGTAACCAAGGATATATAAGCCGAATTTCAGAAGGAAGGTGAAGAAAAGAGGGCTAGAATTGAAGGGAGGATACATTCTTTTCATGATGCTTTCTAAGGTATGTTATTTACAGGTCATCTCACCATTTTCGCTATAAATTTTTTCTATAATGATTCAGACCGTGGGATTGATATGCCATCGAGGAAACATATCCAAGTATATATAGTAAAAAAATCAGCTTGTGTTTCTTTGTAGTTTTGGAGATACACTCCATGGAAAATAGGGTTTGTGGTTAGTCCTAAAACTAGTCTAAAACATGTGTTTCGGGTAAAAACGTCATGACTTCTTCATAACAGATCCAAATTTAGTGAAACCAAATGTGTTGGTTAGGGTACAGTCTATAGTATGCTTTTTAATAGTTTTAGATCATTTAAACAAATATTCCATGCGGGGAACTCTCTACAAGGTTACTCTCTAGAATAAGCCAGAATTCAGCAAGGTATGCCATTTTTGCTATAACTCCTTTTCTGAGAGGTTCCAAGTAATTCCACCTAGAGGAATTTCATAAAATACACTGAAGAACATTGTGTATCAGTTTCATATCTTTATTCATTACAGGCACAAAGTTACGATTATTTCAAGTTGGGGTTGTTGACTAATCCAAAACTAGTCATGGTTGAGACAAGAAGTTGATGAGTTGGCACATACATGAGGTGTATAGTTGATGATGTTGGTACATATTGATGAGTAATAGTTGATGAGTAGTTGACACATGATTGGTACATTTTTGGTACATGGTTGGATGTACTTGTTTATGGTACAAGTTGATTACATGTTGTTTGACACAGGTTGGTGCATGGTTGATGCACTTGTTTATGTTGACAGATTGATATATGTTGAGGATTGTTGCCTCGTCTCTGTTGGTGCTGAGAATGTAAGTTGAGTCTTTCATATAGAGCTGGTGCTATTGTAGAGTTGTACTCTATTCAGTTGTTGCTGAAAAACCCCCGGATTGAAGTCCATAATAAAAAGAAAAATTGTACATACATCTTGTGTTCCTTGTGGAGATGATTTGTTGAAGATATGTTGCTGATATATGTTGTTGATATGTATTAAAATCTAACTGATTATAAATGACAAAAATGAGTAATGAGCAAATGTTGAATGTTAACTAAGGAGTTTTTGTGTAAGAGGGAAGTTTTGAGAAAAAGATCCCCACACTCATTCACCCCCCTTCTAAGTGTGGTAGGTGTGTCCAACATGGATGACATTATCAACAGTAAAAAATCTCATCATGACAAGTCAGGACTTGGATACAATCAAACAGAAAAAGAATCAAGCTCCAAAAAAACAGAGCAAGAAACATATCCAAAAAGCTTTGCAGAAACAATCAAGGAGGATATGAAGATTTATAAGGAAGATTACAGGGACACTGCTCCACCGAGAAGATTCAGATTTCATAATCAACAACTGACAGATAAGCCTCGGAAAGAATAAGAATTCATAAGAGTACCTCATTTAAGAAGATCTTCAACTCCCAGGTATCAAACTATCTTTTTTGGTTTATGTTATGCATGTAATAATTTTGGGCATAAAGCTATGAATTGCAGAGCTAACAACATGAACAAAAACAACTTTGAAAGTCATACACAAAGGGGTTATCCAAGAAGGCCTAGTGAAACACAACGAAGAAGTTACAAGTCTGAATCTTTGAGAACTGAAGTGGAATGTTACAAATGTAACAATTTGGGACACATGACCAAAGATTGCAGAATGAAAGTCCCTCTTAGAGAACCACAACAGAATAAAAACAGTCACAGACAAGAACCTCAGAAAAGGACATGGATAGGAAAGCATGATCAATATAGTAATGAAGAATGCACACTCTCTCTACAAGCTAAGCAAAAAAAACGTGGTTGGTATGTTGACAATGGGTGTTCAAAACACATGACAGGTGATAGAGACAGGTTTCTTACATTAGGAAAGGAAAGAGATGGATCAATCTCCTTCAGAAATGATGATTAAGCCAAAATCATTGGAAAAGGCACAGTTAGAATTGGGAACAAGAATATAAAGACATAAAGTGTTCTACTAGTAGAAGATATGAAACATAATCTTCTAAGTGTGATGCAAATGTGTGACCAAGGTCATAAAGTTACTTTCGATTCACAAAAGTGCGAGATAAGAAAAGAAGGTTCAGGAAAATTGATTGCTACAACTACGAGAACTTCAAGCAACATATATGTGTTAAGTGAAATTGGAAATTAAAAGTGTTGTCTAGGAAAGGAAGATGAAAGTTGACTATGACACATAAGAATGGCTCACATACAATTTGATAACCTTGTCAATGTTAGCAAAAGAGAAGCAGCCAGAGAAATTCCCCAGATCACGAAACCAACCAACACTTTATGCAAGCATTGTCAACAAGGAAATCAAACAAAGACCAGGTTCAAATCAAAGGAATATTCAACGACAAGACCATTGGAAATTGTGCATACTGATCTAGTTGGACCAACTACAACAACAGACCTAAAGGTGAGAAATACTTTATGTTATTAGTTGATGATTATACAAGAATGACTGCAGTTTTCTTTCTCAAGAATAAGTCAGAAGCTTTTGAAAACTTCAAAATCTACAAGGAAATGGTTGAAAATGAAATGGATTAAAAAAATCAAATGCTTGAGATCTGATAATGGAGGAGAGTTCACTTCAAAGGAATTTATGGACTACTGCAACAGTCATGGAATAAAAAGACAATTCTCCGTTGCTAGGACACCTCAACATAATGGAGTTGTTGAAAGAGAGAACATGACAATACAAGAAATGGCTCGAACAATGCTAATGGATTCCAAATTGATAGATATTTTTTGGACACAGGCAATGCATACAACAGTTCACATTCAAAACATAGTAATGCTTAGAAACAACACTGAAAAAACTCCCTACGAGCTATGGAAATGAAGACCAAAAAATGTGAAGCACTTCAGAGTTTTTGGAAGCAAATGCTACATCAAAAGAGAAGATGACAGAATGTGAAAGTTTGATTCTCGTGTGGACAAAGGAGTACTTATTGGTTACTCAAGCACAAGAAAAACATACAAGTGTTACAACTTGAGATTGAACAAAGTGGTGGAAAACATCAACGTAACAATTGATGAAATAGGTAGAAATGAATTAAAGGAAGAAGAAAATGAATTAATGGAACAACTTTACGAAGAAGAAACAAAATATGAAAAATAAGGGGAAGACGAAGAGGATCCGACAAAAACAAAAGAGCAAGTTCAGTAAGTAACTCTAAAAACACCTAGAAGATGAGTACAAAAGAATCATCCTTTAGATCATATTATTGGAAACAAAGACATATGAGTTGAGACTAGAAGAAGGATCCGTTCACCAGAACAAACGCACCTAACACTCACATCTATGATTGAACCAACCTATTTTGAAGAGGCCAACAAGGATGAATTTTGGATCAAGGCCATGGATGAAGAATTGGATCAAATAAAGAAAAATGACACTTGGGAATTGGTTCCAAGACCAAAGAATAAGAACGTGATCAACACAAAGTGGGTATACATGAATAAATTGAATGAAGATGGATAGTTTACAAGGAACAAAGCTAGATTGGTATATAAAGGATATGCACAGGTTGAAGGAATCGACTTTGAAGAGACATTTGTCCTAATTTCCAGAATGGAAGAAATCCAATTGCTTTTAGCTTATGCATGCTCCAAAAATATTAAAGTGTATCAGATGGACATAAAATCAACTTTTCTGAATGGGGAACTTGAAGAAGAAGTCTACATTGAACAACCAAAAGGATTTCAGTTTTCAAAGAACGCAAATTATGTGTGTAAATTAAAGAAGGCCTTGTATGGTCTAAAAGAGGCTCCTAGAGCATGGTACTCTAGACTGGATAAATATCCACAATAGGCATGGTTCAGAAAATGAAGTGCAGACAACAACCTCTACATCAAGGTAAGTCAAGATAATATTTTATTAATTGAAGTTTATTTTGATGATATTATTTTTGGTAGTGATGATGACAGGTTAAGCCAATTTTTTTCAAAGGATATGCATAATGAATTTGAAATGTCATTACTTGGAGAACTATCCTTCTTTCTGGGACTTTAGATACGTCAAAGCAACCAATGAATTTTTATTTCTCAAACCAAGTATATCAGAGAAATGCTAAAGAGGTTCAGAATGGAAGATTGCAAACCAGTTATCACTCCCATGCAAACCAATTGTAAGTTAAGTAAAGATGATGATTCAAAGTATACAGATCAGAGGCAATACAAGTCAATGATTGGTAGCCTACTATATGTGACAGTATCCAGACCATATGTAATGTAGGTAGTTGGACATGTGGCACGATTTCAAGCAACACCAAAGGAATCACATGTGTTAGCAGTGAAGAGGATTTTTAGATATCTCAAAGGAACACAAGAGTTTGGATTATGGTATCCAAAAGGAAATGTTCTATCTCTTATTGCCTACACAAATGTAGATTGGGTAGGTTGTATTGATGACCGAAGAAGCACTAGTGGATCAATGTTCTACTTGGATGAGTGTTTATTATCATGGCTAAGCAAGAAACAATCATCATTATCTCTATCTACAGCCGAGGCATAGTATATTGCAACAACAACATGATGTACACAGGTTCTTTGGATGAAACAAACTCTGACAGATATACAACTTGAGTATGATGAGCCCATTCCAATCTATTTTGATAATACAAGCGCCATCAGTATCTCAAAGAACCCGATGATGCACTCCAAGATGAAACACATTCCAATCAAGTATCACTTTCTACTGGAACAGGTTGTAGAAAAAAACATTAGAGTTGAGTATGTGGGCACAAAAGAACAAGTGGCAAACATATTTACAAAACCACTTCCACGAGAAGCCTTTGGGTATCTTCACCAGAGACTTGGAGTTATTTATACTCCAAAATGAATGATTTTGAATTCTTATCTTATATGTCTTATATGTACACGAGGAAACACCCTAAATAAGACAATTCAGTTAGGGGGAGAAGCCCCAGATGGAAAGATACCTTTTCCATTGATGACAAAGGGGAAGAGATTAATCAAATGCAGAGGACAGAGGCATGATTCCAGGGGGAGAAATGGTCACAGAGATGCAGAGGACAGAGGCATGGTTCCAGGGGGAGCATGACTGATATGAATTTAGTATTGCATGAAATGATTTTAGTATTGTATCAGAGTGTTTCCATCAATTCCAAAGGGGGATATTGTTGATTAAGGTTGGTTGTCATTGATGTCAACCCTTGAAGAAAGTTCGGTACCACAAAGGTTTGGATAATGGACCCAAGGTTGTTTCATGTATAATGGTAATATTTTTAATATATTTGAAGGTAATACTATTCTATATGGATAGTACATGTCATTTCATTTTCTGTGGTATGTGGAACGTCACATAACTACTCACGGTTAGAGAGTTATGGCCATGAGAAGTTGGAGAACCCAGGTTTGGGTAATGGACCCAAGTTTGTTGGATGGATAATGGTATGAGTTTTGATATATTTTCAGGTAATACTATTCTATATGGATAGTACATGTAATTCCATTTCTGGTGGTATGTGGAACGTCACATAACTCCTCACAGTTTGAGAGTTATGGCCTTACGAAGTTGGAGGACCCTCATATGTCATCCAGAAGCCCCAAAAGATCAAAATAGTCAAAGTGGTTTAAGAGATTTTAGAAGGTAAATAATAAAGTGAAGTGATGAGTGTACTATAATTCAAAGTGAATACAAAATAAATTATTTAAATAATAAATTTAATGGAGAAATTAGAAGTGGGTTAACCCTAAAATAAGGAAAGTGGGAAAAACGACCTAGAAGATGCTTCTAAGGAAGCTACTTGGAGAGTATAAATAAGATGCAAGGCTCTCTCATTTTATATCACACTTGAGCATATTGAATATATATAGGTGAATGAGGTAACCAAAGGATATCTAAGCCAAATTTCAAAGGGAAGGTGAAGAAAAGAAGGTCGAAATTCAAGGGAGGATAAATTCTTTTGATGATGCTTTCTAAGGTGTTTCGGGTAAAAACGTCATAACTTCTTCATAACAGATCCAAATTTAGTAAGACCAAATGTGTTGGTTAGATTACAATATGTAGTATTCTATGTAACATTTTTAGATCCATTCAACAAATATTCCATGCGGGGCATGCTCTACAAGGTCTCTCTCTAGAATAAGCCAAAATTCAACAAGGTATACCATTTTTGCTATAACTCCTTTTTTGAGAGGTTCAAATAGTGAAACCTGGAGGAATTGCAAAAAATAAATTAAAGAAAATTGTATACTATTTTTAGATCTTTATTCATTACATATACATAGTTATTGATTATTTCAAGTTAGGGTTGTTGACTAATCCCAAACTAGTCATGTGAGACTAAAGAAAAGTTTGATGAAAATGCTAGTCTCTTATTGTGAAAGTTAAGGAAGGTTTGCAGGTATGTGATCATATACCACAGGTCTATTACAGAGTTACAAATCATATTTGGATGATGAAATTGATGAGGGATTTTGGTTAAGGTACATGTTGGGTACATGGTTGAGACAAGTAGTTGATGAGTTGGCACATACATGAGGTGTATAGTTGATGATGTCGGTA
>ML781790.1:1207777-1243897 GCA_009831015.1 Picea engelmannii | reverse complement strand
GATGATAATGCTACATTGATATAACACTTGGATTATATGGTTAAAAATGATTAAAATGCTCTATTACTGATTCACCCCCCCTCTCAGTAATCCAACAAAGGCATAAGGGTATTGGCAATGCATATTGGTATTGGTTTTGGTATGGTATTGATATGGTATTGGTATTGGTATGGTATTGGTATGCATATCATTGCCAATGCATACCATTGCTGTGCAATGGTATGAAATGGTATTGGTATTGGTACGCAATGGTATGGTATTGGTATTTAATGGTATGGTATTGGTATGGTATGGTATTGTATTGGTATTGGTATTAGTGTGGTATGGTATGGTATGGTATGGTATTGGTATTGGTATTGGTATTGGCAATGAATAAGGGTATTGACAATACATATTGGTATTGGTATGGTATAGTATTCGTATGGTATTGGTTTTGGTTTTGGTATGGTATTGGTATGCATATAATTGCCAATGCATACCATTGCCATGCAATGGTATTGGTATTGGCATGCAATGGTATGGTATGGTATTGGTATTGGTATGGAATGGTATGGTATGGTATTTCTATTGGTATGGTATTGGTATTGATATTGGTATGGTATTGGTATTGATATTGGTATGGTATGGCATGGCATGGTATGGTATTGCTATTGGTATGGTATAGTATGGTATTGATATTGGTATGGCATTGGTATGCACATCATTGCCAATGCATACCTTTGCCATGTAATGGTATGCAAAGGTATTGGTATTGGTATGCAATGGTATTGGTATTGGTATGGTATGTTGTTGGTGTTGGTATTGGTATTGGTATGGTATTGGTATGCATGCAATGGTATTGGTATTGGTATGCAATGGTATGGATTGGTATGGTATTGGTATTGGTATGGTATGGGATTGGTATTGGTATGGCATGGTATAGTATGGTATTGGTATTGGTATTGGTATGGTATAGTATGGTACTGGTATTGGTATGGTATAATATGGTATTGATATTGGTGTGGTATTGGTATCAGTATGGCATTGGTATGCATATCATTGCCAATGCATACCATTGCCATGCAATAGTATGCAATAGTATTGGTATTGGTATGAAATGGTATGGTATTGGTATGGTATTGGTATTGGTATGCAATGGTGTGGTATTGGTATGGTATTGGTATTGTTATTGGTATTCTTGGGATTTGCAAGAGAGAATTTAGCACAATGACAATGCTATGTTGAACTTTATCTCATATTCATGTAAGAATTAGGGATGAGAAATATAGTTTGGTTTGGTCCAAGAATCATATTCTAAGATAATAGATTGCAAATCTATGGTACAATACTATGTTATGTAATGCATAACAAGACAAAATCATTGTGGTGGAAGCCCCTTTGGAATATTAGAGCTTCTATGAATACATGTGTTTATATGTGACTGGTGTTGAGAGACAAGTTACTTCTTTGAGATCATTTGCAAAGGAGAAGTAACCAAGGGCCTAGCATGTGTTCACTTTGTAAGATGGATGATGAAGTTATCACTCATCTATTAGTGACAAAAAACTATGTTAGAGAAGGTACAAGGGAAAGAAGGCCCTATGAATGTTGGATGAGAATCCAACTTATCCAAATAGTAGGAAAATATAAATAAATTAAATAAAAGGGGCAAATCCCTGCTAGGAAAACTATGTTTGTTATCAGGAGCCACAAAACAAGGGATAGTATTTCCAAACTCCATAAATTGCAAGGAACATTCCACAAGTTCATAATATTCAAAGGAAATAAAGGACAAGGATGCCCAAACGAGGATCCATTGACAAAAACTAGGGAAAAAACAAGGCAAGGGATCCTTCAGTACTATTGATACCTCGTTCTCCATCCATATTACAAAGTCGGTCCACTTTTTATTTTGTAACATTTCTTTTTCAAAATGAGTTGGACACCGACCATATTTGTCCTCCAATCAAAGCATGGCACATGGACTAGTTAAACTAATAAATATGTAATCATTTACTTTTTCTAGGAAAAAAAAAACATTTCACATAATAAATATACTTACAAAGGTGCGGATGAAGGCTTGTAAACCTTTTTGGCCACTATGATGTGCGGCTTGGAGTTTTGAAAGCCTATCTTTGGAGGCTTTGCCATGAAACATAAAGTAAGTCAATTGAACTATGCATAAATAAAATATAAAAATCGTTTAAGAAATTTGATATAATATTATGAGCAAATTGAAATACTTGGATACTCTCCTCACCAGACTTCCTTCGTGCATCCGACTTCTCATATGATTTTACAAGTTCTTTCCATACTTTTATACTGACATCAATTGACCTTTTTTTGAGCCTTAGCTCCGGCGGGAGTTTTTTTATCTTCTTTGTTTGGTTGCACCTAAATCTCTTGCAATTCTGAGACATTTGTCTTTTCACCTTTTTTACTGACCAACCTATGCCAAATTCAGACTCCATGTCATGAATTACAACTTTATGCAGGTGCATTGGTATCTTTGAGAACGACAAATAGATATGGTCTTTGAACCGTTGAAGGCATAATTCCTTCAATTTGTTCACAAAAACCTTCCCAACATCTGACATTCTGATTTCGCCTGAAACCATGTCATATTCTATCATTTGTATCATAGTTCCCAATGCAAGTTCCAAAACATGGTGTGGTGGACGAAGTTTGGGTCCTAGGAGTGGCTTCGACATTGGAGGTCTCCACTCTCTGTTCCATATTCTTAGAGGTCATCGTATATGATTTCCTTCTTGATTTTCTGCTCGATCCAAGAGTGGTTGGGGAATTAATTAATTCCCTTTCACATGGTTGATTTGCTTGCAATGTCTCAGGGGTCTTAGTGGATCGTTTTTCTATGTATTTTGCAAGCGTTTTCAAGTCTACACCGTCAAGTTTTTTTATGGCCTCTATCCCCAATATCGAAGCCAATACATCTTTCTCCTTGTCAATCTTATTTCCCTAGATATATACAATAATTTTTTTGTGTTAAAATTTTCAATAAAAAACAAATAACTAAAAATAAAAATAAAAAAATGAGATAATTAAAAATCTATAAATTGAGAAGGACTTACCTCATTATGGATAGATTTTGTTTCCTTCCATCTATTTGAAATTTTAAACAAGCTGGGGCAAATCCCTTCTGTCAGGATTTGGGCAAGTGGACTTGGTGACGATTTTTGAAGGTTCTTATTTCTTCTCTCTTCTTCCTGGTATTTTTTTTCCTATTCTAATAAGGATAAGCAAATGTCAAACTCAGATAGACCATAAAATATAAGGAAATTTATATGTAAAGAGGTTGAATTGTGAAATTTGATAATTGTTTTACCTGAAAATCTTAGTTTGCCCTTAGGAAACCCCCAAATCGTGCTCTGGTTTCACCCTATCTCCGTTCGCCCTAGGAAACACCAAAATCATGTTGGAGTCCAAATCTAGTTTGGAAATTAGTTGGTATGCTCACACCCATTCTTCCTTTGCCCTAGGAAACACCCAAATCATGCTGGAGTCCAATTGTAGTTTTAAATTGAGTTGGTATGGTTGCAGACTATCTCCTCTCACCCTAAGAAACACCCAAATCGTGTTGGAGTTTCTCTAAGAAACACCCAAAACGTGTTAGATTTGAAATGCAACAAGAAATTCACTTGAACTGTCATGCTTTATCTCCATTCACCCTGGAAAACACTCAAATCGTGTTGGAGTCGAAATGTACAAGGGAATCTAGTTGGACAGGTCACAATCTTTCTCTATTCGCCATAGCAAACTCCCAATTCGTGTTTTTGTAATTCTTCCCCTCCAAAATGTCATATTCGTCCCCTTGTCCGCAGATATATGCGTTTTTTAGGTTTTACATATTAATGGGCATATTCGTCCCCTTGCCTGTGGGTATTTTTCATTTTTTAAATTTCTACATATCAGTCGACGCTAAATTGGGCGCCAACTATGCCTATTTTAGTGCTGATTTATCTCCTAAATGTAATCAACTATGGGCACCTTAGTGGGCGCAAAAAACGCCAGGGATTGAACCTAAATATGGTCAAAACGTGTCCATTTTGGACCTAAACGGTGATCCACCATTGATCCAATCACATGTTATAGTTCTCAACTACAACATTACTCAAGATAATGTCTCACCTTTAGTAGTTCATTCACCATCTATCCCTATGGTTTGATTGGATCATGATCTAAATAAAAAATTTCTTATGTGACCACTACCACCATTTGCACAACCTCCACTGATAGAGTATGAGTCTTTGAATCCTTTGAACAACTTAGACTTGCAAATTGATATTGTAGCTTCACACTTGGGAGCCACCAATCCACTCTCTTTTCCTATGTGTTAAAGTTCTCTTGCCTCATTAACCATGAATTTCGATGATCATGAAAATTTATTTGATGCTATACCTTATTTTAATGGTCCTTCGGATAACCTCCACTTTAGTTCTCCTATTGACTTCCTACCTAAGCTACCCACTCCACTAGCATGCCCTTATAATCCATCTCCTCTAGAAATATCTTTGATTCTTGCCTATTAGCACCACATATCACACTTGACATGGATACCTTGGACCACTCTTATGATCATTGATTTTTCAACCACATGGATTCTTGTTTAATATTTTGAGGATACAAACACTTCCATGATTTTAATTACTCTTGATAAATCTAATCAGATTTTTGAATTGATGTTTCATAGATGCGTGGATTTGAACTAGATATTGATATTTTGGTACCTTTGCATCATTTAGTTATCCATAGTCGGCTTAGAAAAAATGTAGCAAAGATGTAGCAATTTTTATCATCCCTATTGACTTCAACCTTCTTTTTAGGTGCAATTATGTATGGTATGGTATGGTCTTGGTATTAGTATTGGTATGGTATGGTATAGTATGGTATTGATATTGGTATGGTATAGTATGGTATGGCATGGTATGGTATTGGTACACAATGGTATTGGTATTGGTATTGACAATGCATAAGGGTATTGGCAATGCATATTGGTATTGGTAATGCATATTGGTATTGGTATTGGCAATGAATATTGGTATTGGTATTGTTATTGGCAATGCATATTGGTATTGGCAATGCATATTGGTATTGGTATTGCCAATGGTATTGGTATTGGTATTGGTATTGTATTGGTATGCATATCATTGCCAATGCATACCATTTCCATGCATTGGTATGGTATTGGTATTGGTATGGTATGGTATGGTATTGGTATTAGTATTGGTATTGGTATGGTATAATATGGTATTGATATTTGTATGGTATAGTATGGTATGGTATGGTATTGTTATTGGTAATGGTATGGTATGGTATGGTATTGTTATTGGTAATGGTATGGTATGGTATGGTATTGGTATTGGTATGGTATTGGTATTCTCCACTTGTTATCCTATTGACTTCCTACCTAAGCTACCCACTCCACAAGCATGCCCTTAGACTCCATCTCCTCTAGAAATATATTTGATTCTTGCCTACTAGCACCACATATTACACTTGACAATGATACCTTGGACCACTCTTATGATCATTGATTTTTCAACCACATGGATTCTTGTTTAATATTTTGAGGATACAAACACTTCCATGATTTTAATTACTCTTGATAATTCTAATAAGATTTTTGAATTGATGTTTCATAGATGCATGGATTTGAACTAGGTATTGATATTTTGGTACCTTTGCATCATTTAGTTATCCATGGTTGGCTTAGCAAAAATGTAACAATTTTTATCACCCCTATTGACTTCAACCTTCTTTTTAGGTGCAATTATGTATGGTATGGTATGGTATGGTATTGGTATTGGTATTGATATGGGTATTGATATGGTATTAGTATTGGTATTGGTATTGGAAGTCCGTTATGCTACTCAGTTTCGATTTTATGCCCCCAGACCAAATTGGCCACATATCCCTGAATCGATTGAGGATGAGACTTGCAACTCATGACAAAACTCAAATTGGGACTCGGATGCACAAACCGTCAGTTGAATTGGATCTGGAGAATCGGGTTTCAGCTAGTGGGGCCCCTACGCTATCATTCGGTCGAACAAAAAACCATTTGTTGGAATATCTCTGACATTAGGGTTTTGTTCAATGAGGCATAGTGCAATTTCTGAAGATGAGGTCAATTTTCAAGAACACTCTGTCGGGCGTTTTTTGCTAGTGTATTTGCATGGGCCTTGTCCAAACAGACTTGTGGGAGCTTACAAAACTCTGTTATGTTGTTCAGTTTGGATTTTATGCCCCTGGACCAAATTGGCCACATGTCCTTGAGTGGCTTGAGAAGGCGAGTTGCAACTATCGATAAAAATCAAACCATGACTCAGATGCACGAAACGTCAGTTGCATTGGATCCGGAGCACCTGGTTTCAACTATTGCGGTTCCTATGCTATCATTCTGTCGACCGAAAAACAATTTGTTGGAGTATCTCCAACACTAGGGTTTTGTTCAATGATGCATAGTGCAATTTCTGAAGAGGAGGTCGATTTTCAAGGACACTGTGTCAGATATTTTTGGCTAGTGTAGTCACATGGGCCTTTGCCAAATAGATTTGCGGGAGATTACAAAAGTCCGTTATGCTACTTTGTTTGGATTTTATGCCCCCGGACCAAATTGACCACATGTCCCTAAATGACTTGAGGAGGCAAGTTGCAACTCACGATAAAACTCAAACCGAGACTCAAATGCATGAACCATCAGTTGCATTGGATTAAGAACACTGGGTTTCACCTAGTGGCCCCCCTACACTATCATTCTGTCGATCGAAAAACCATTTGTTGGAGTATCTCCGGCACTAGGGTTTTGGTCAATAAGACATAGTGCAATTTCTGAAGATGAGGTCGATTTTCAAGAACACTTTGTCGAGCGTTTTTTCTAGTGTAGTCACATGGGCCTTGTCCAAACAGACTTGTGGGAACTTACAAAACTCCGTTATGCTGCTCGGTTTGGATTTTATGCCCCCAGACCAAATTGGCCACATGTCCTTGAATGGCTGGAGGAGACGAGTTGCAACTATCGATAAAACTCAAACCGAGACTCACATGCAAGAAACGTCAGTTGGATTGGATCTAGAGCACCAGGTTTCAGCTATTGGGGCTCCTACACTATCATTCCGTCGACTGAAAAGCCATTTGTTGGAGTATCTCCAACACTAGGGTTTTGGTCAATGAGGCATAGTGTATTTTATGAAGAGGAGGTCGATTTTCAAGAACACTGTGTTGGGTGTTTTTGGCTAGTGTAGTCACGTGGGCCTTAGCCAAATTGAATTGCAGGAGCTTACGAAAGTCCGTTATGCTACTCGGTTTGGATTTTATGCCCCCAGATCAAATTGACCACATGTCCCTAAATGACTCGAAGAGACAAGTTGCAACTCGCAATAAAACTCAAACCGAGATTCAGATGCACAGACCGTCAGTTGCATTGGATTAAGAGCACTGATTTTCAACTAGCGGGTCCCCTACGCTATCATTTCGTTGACCAAAACACCATTTATTGGAGTATCTTCGGTACTAGGGTTTTGGTCAATGAGGCATAGTGCAATTTCTGAAGATGAGGTCGATTTTCAAGACCACTCAGTCGAGCATTTTTTGCTAGTGTAGTCGCATGGGCCTTGGCCAAACAGACATGTAGGAGCTTATGAAACTCTATTATGATTTTTGGTTTGGATTTTATGCCCCTAGACCAAATTGGCCACATGTCCTTGAATGACTTGAGGAGGTGAGTTGCAACTATCGATAAAACTCAAACCAAGACTTGGATGCACGAACCGTCAGTTGCATTGGATTCAAAGCACCGGGTTTAAGCTACTGGGGCTTCTACGCTATCATTTTGTTGACCGAAAAACAATTTTTTGGAGTATCTCCAACAATAAGATTTTCGTCAATGAGGCATAGTGCAATTTCTAAAGAGGAGGTCGATTTTCAAGAACACTGTGTCGGGTATTTTTGGCTAGTGTATTCATTTGGGCCTTGGCCAAATAGACTTGCGGGAGCTTACGAAAGTCCATTATGCTACTCAATTTGGATTTTATGCCCCTCGACCAAATTGACCACACTAGAGTTTTGGTCAATGAGGCATAGTGTAATTTCTGAAGAGGAGGTCGATTTTCAAGAACATTGTGTCGGGTCTTTTTGGCTAGTGTATTCATGTGGGCCTTGGCCAATAGACTTGCAGGAGCTTACATAAGTCTGTTATGCTACTCAGTTTGGATTTTATGCCCTTGGACCAAATTGACCACATGTCCCTAAATGGCTTGAGGAGGCGAGTTGCAACTCGCGTTAAAACTCAAACCAAGACTCAGATGCACGAATCGTCAGTTTCATTGGATTAAGAGCACCGATTTTCATTTAGTAGGCCCCCTACGCTATCATTCTGTCGACCGAAAAACCATTTGTTGGAGTATCTCCGTCACTAGGGTTTTGGTCAATGAAGCATAGTGCGATTTCTGAAGATGAGGTCGATTTTCAAGAACACTCTGTTGGGCGTTTTTGGCTATGGTATTGGTATTGGTATTGGTATGCATATCATTGCCAATGTATACCATTGTGGTATGCAATGGTATGGTATTGGTATTGGCAATATAATTGGTATGGTATGGTATGGTATTGGTATTGGTATGTAATGGTATGGTATTGGTATTGATATTGTTATTGGTATTCAATGGTATGGCATTGGTATTGGTATGGTGTTGTATTGGTATGGTATTGGTATTGGTATTGGTATTGGTGTGGAATTGGTATGGTATTGACATGCATATAATTGCCAATACATACCATTGCCAATGCATATCATTTCCAATGGTATTGGTATTTGTATGGTATGGTATGGTATTGGTATTGGTATGCATATCATTTCCATGCAATGGTATTGGTATTGGTATGGTATGGTATTGGTATTGGTATGACATTGTATGGTATGGTATTGGTATTGGTATTGGTATGATATCATGCTGGTATTGGTATGGTATGGTATAGTATGGTATTGATATTGGCATGGTATTGGTATGCATATCATTGCCGTGCAATTGTATTGGTATTGGTATGAAATGGTACGGTATTGGTATGGTATTGGTATTGTTATTGGTATGCAATGGTATGGTATTGGTATGGTATTGGTATTGTTATTGGTATGCAATGGTATTGTATTGGTATTGGTATGGTATGGTATGGCATTGGTATTGGTATTGGTATGTTATTGGTATGGTATGGTATGGTATTGGTATGGTATGGTATGGTATGGCATGGTATTGGTATTGGTATGCAATGGTATTGGTATTGGTATTGGCAACCAATAAGGGTATTGGCGATGCATATTGTTATTGGTTTTGGTATAGTATTGGTATGGTATTGGTATCCATATCATTGCCAATGCATACCATTGTCGTGCAATGGTATGCAATGGTATTGGTATTGGTATGCAATGGTATGGTATTGGTATGGTATTGGTATTGTTATTGGTATGCAATGGTATGGTATTGGTATGGTATTGGTATTGTTATTGGTATGCAATGGTATTGTATTGGTATTGGTATGGTATGGTATGGCATTGGTATTGGTATTGGTATGTTATTGGTATGGTATGGTATGGTATTGGTATGGTATGGTATGGTATGGCATGGTATTGGTATTGGTATGCAATGGTATTGGTATTGGTATTGGCAACCAATAAGGGTATTGGCGATGCATATTGTTATTGGTTTTGGTATAGTATTGGTATGGTATTGGTATCCATATCATTGCCAATGCATACCATTGTCGTGCAATGGTATGCAATGGTATTGGTATTGGTATGCAATGGTATGGTATTGGTATGGTATTGGTATTGTTATTGGTATGCAATGGTATGGTATTGGTATGGTATTGGTATTGTTATTGGTATGCAATGGTATTGTATTGGTATTGGTATGGTATGGTATGGCATTGGTATTGGTATTGGTATGTTATTGGTATGGTATGGTATGGTATTGGTATGGTATGGTATGGTATGGCATGGTATTGGTATTGGTATGCAATGGTATTGGTATTGGTATTGGCAACCAATAAGGGTATTGGCGATGCATATTGTTATTGGTTTTGGTATAGTATTGGTATGGTATTGGTATCCATATCATTGCCAATGCATACCATTGTCGTGCAATGGTATGCAATGGTATTGGTATTGGTATGCAATGGTATGGTATTGGTATTGGTATGGTATTGGTATTTGTATGGTATGGTATGGTATTGGTATTGGTATGGTATAGTATGGTATTGGTATGCATATCATTGCCAATGTATACCATTGCTGTGCAATGGTATGCAATTGTATTGGTATTGGTATGCAATTGTATTGGTATTGGTATGCAATGGTGCAATATTGGTATGGTATTGGTATGCAATGGTATGGTATTGGTATTGGTATGTTATTGGTATGGTATGGTATGGTATTGTATTAGTATGGTATTGGTATGGTGTAGTATGGTATGGTATGGTATGGTATTGGTATTGGTATTGGTATGGTATGGTATTGGTATTGGTATTGGTATGCAATGGTATTGGCTGTATTGGTATGAAATGGTATTGGCAAGGCATAAGGGTATTGACAATGCATATTGGTATTGGTTTTGGCATGGTATTGGTATTGGTATGCATACCATTGTCGTGGAATGATATGCAATGGTATTGGTATTGGTATGCAATGGTATGGTATTGGTTGTATTGGTATGCAATGGTATTGGCAATGCATATTGGTATTGGTTTTGGTATGGTATTGGTATGGTATTGGTATTGGTATTGTTATTGGTATTGGTATTTGTATTTGTATTGGTATTGGTATGGTATTGGTATTTGTATTGGTATTGGTATGGGTATTGGTATTGGTATGGTATGGTATGGTATGGTATTGGTATAATTGGTATTGGTATTGGTATTGTATAGTATTGATATTGGTATTGGTATTGGTATGGTATAGTATGGTATTGATATTGGTATGGTATTGGTATGCATATCATTGCCAATGCATACCATTTTCGTGCAATGGTATGCAATTGTATTGGTATTGGTATGCAATGGTACGGTATTGGTATGGTATTGGTATTGTTATTGGTATGCAATG
The DNA here is from genome assembly GCA_009831015.1 of Picea engelmannii. NCBI lineage: Eukaryota > Viridiplantae > Streptophyta > Pinopsida > Pinales > Pinaceae > Picea > Picea engelmannii. The sequence goes on along the minus strand of ML781790.1, from coordinate 1,232,805 downwards.
GTATGGTATTAGTATTGGTATTTGTATGTTATTGGTATGGTATGGTATGGTATTGTATTAGTATGGTATTTGTATGGTATGGTATGGTATTGGTATTGGTATTGGTATGGTATGGTATGGTATTGGTATTAGTATTGATATGCAATGGTATTGACAATGGTATTGGTATTGATATTGGCAAGGCATAAGGGTATTGACAATGCATATTGGTATTGGCAATGCATATTGGTATTGGTATTGGCAATGCATATTGGTATTGGTATGGTATAGTATTCGTATGGTATTGGTATTGGTATGCATATCATTGCCAATGCATACCATTGCCGTGCAATGGTATTGGTATTGGTATTGGTATTGGTATGGTATGGTATGATATTGGTATTGGTATTGGTATTGGTATGCATATTATTGCCAATGCGTACCATTGCCATGCAATGGTATTTGTATGCAATGGTAATGGTATGGTATTGGTATTGGTATGGCATGGTATTGGTATGGTATAGTATGGTATTGATATTGGTATGGTATGGTCTAGTATGGTATGGTATGGTATGATATAGTATGGTATCAATATGGTATTGTTATTGGTATTGGTATTGGTATTGTATTGGTATGACATATTATTGATATGGTATTGGTATGGTATTGGTGATGGGCATATTGGTGATGGGCATGTTGGTATGGTATTGGTATTGGCAATGGTATTGGTATTGGTATTGATATGGTATGGTATTGGTATTGGTATTGGTATGGTATTGATATGCGTATCATTGCTAATGCATACCATTTACATGCAATGGTATTATAATTGGTATGTTATGGTATGGTATTGGTACTGGTATTGGTATTGGTATGCCTACCATTGCCATGCAATGGTATTTATATTGGTATGCAATGGTATTGGTATTGGTATGCAATGATACAGTATTGGTATTGGTATCGTAATGGTGTTTGATCCCAAGCTAATTTTGACTTGTGGCCCTATTTTCCCTAACTTATTAGATGATAATGGATTTGATTGGTGTGATAAAAATTATTGTCATTGTTGTGTGACATGATCTAGAGGAGACCATGGAAAGAGGACGTGGATGGCGTAGACCTACGAAATCGCAGAGAGGAAAGTGGGTGGAAGAGGATATGACAACGAAATCTGCAGATACAATAAAGGTAAGAATAAAAATCAACCTCAACCAAAGGAGGAAGGTCTTTATGAATTTACAAATGCTACAACATAGAAGAGATAAAGTCTTTTTTTTTTTTCATATGGCCTTTGAGCTCAAACTTATTGGTGGAAAATGCACAAGAATGGGGATTAAATGTGATTCTACGATTAAGGGAAAAGTTTGAAAATTAGGATGGCCATGTGGGATAGGGATATTGGATACTTTTCTTGTTGAATTTTGGCTTGATGTAAATACCTAGGGTCGTAATTTTTTTTTTCAACTCCAAATCATGATATCAATATGTCAAAAATATGACTAAGGTGAGGTTTTTTGTTGCATAGCAAATTCATTGAAATAATATAATTGGTGTACTAAACATTATTGACTATGTTATGTATTACAGGAGCTAGATGAGGCCATGGAAATAGATCGTGTCATATCAAATGCGGACACAATGGATGACGCAGGACATCGGGTACTCTAATTTTGACCTAACTTAGGAAAAAATAATCTGATGGCATTTTGTGAAACGTCCATGTTTTTTTATGAAATTATTAAATTTTATAGTGTATTATCCAATCTTGTCAGAAATTAATGCATGTTGTTGATTATTTTAGATGGACATTGGAGAAAATGTAGAGATTGAGCATTCAACTAGCAAAAGAAAAATATATGTACGTGGACGTGGACCTAAAACTATTAATTCACGTAGAGGACAGTGGGTGGAAGAGGATATGACAATGGATCCTGCAGAGACAACAAATGATTTCACTAAACAAGAGGTTGGTCTGGAATATAGTGCATGGGATGAATACTTTGAGAAAATTGTTGTTTGTGGATGTTCTGTATGTCGTGGAAAGAAACAATTCAAATGAGCGATTGTACAAAGACATTACATAGATGATGAGATTCTAGTGGGTAGTATGCCTCCTACAACCGATTCAAATCCAATTGGAATTGTAGTAAGGGATTTTCCAATTTGATATAAATAATATGTATACTTCTTTTAAACATTGTTTTATATTATTTAAATAATTAATTTTTTTCTTAAAGAATGCTTGCAGGATAAAGTTCTTGGTTTAAAGTTTCCTAGATCACTGACTTCTAGCCTAGAGGGCGATGACCATTTATCATATGATACATCTAACAAAAATATGTGCACATATACTAGCTCTGAAGATGAGGATTTGATGAAAACAAGTAACAGAACAAGAACTGCTTTAAAGATGCATAATTTGCTTAAAGATAAGGGGAAGGTGGACTACATACCCTATGAGAATGAATGTGATGGAGATTATGACTTTCCCCTGAGTTTAAGATCAATTTACAAAGAGACATTTGATCATGGATTATATTGTTCTTGGCCCAGTGATCAACAACTACCTAGAGTGTATGAGGTGTTTCAATTTTGGGGATACAACTACATGATACGACCCTCCAATATTCATGGAGCAAATCTGGGCCTCTTTATTGTCGAAAATGTCCATGTGGGATCTAAAAATAGAAACAATTCACAACAAACCACAAGGAGATTAATGCCATATTATGGTCCATCATATTACAATGGTGAATGGAAAAGGCTAGCAGAATATAAGCCTAGCATGTCAACATATGGTCTAAATTCAAATATTTATACACATCATCTCCAATTGGAAAGTGGAAAATAAATTAATAGAGGTCATATTATGTATATAGATGAACGTGCATACACACACAAAAATATTTCAGGTTTTATAAATAGTAGTAAGGGAAGGGACCCTAATGTAAGACCAAATTGTCAATTTGTTGAAGTTATAAATGATAAAGATGGAGATATGGAAAGAGAAGTTGATAGATTGATAATGGTTGAGGCTATTATGGACCTTACCATTGGGGATGAGTTATTGATTAATTACCCCTTCTTAAAACGCACTCCTGCACGAAGGAAAAGGGAAAAACTAGGTATCCCTCAGGATGTTCGTAAGGGTAGAAAACTAAAGAATAATCAATGAGTGTGGATTGACATTTTATACACTATGTTCTCAAAATTGTGTTTTATTTTAAATTATTGTATAAAAGAAGTAGTATATAAAATAATATTCCACTATTCAATTGATGTATATATGTTCATACATTCTATATTCTTATTGGTTAATACAATATATTTGATTATATTTCTTTGAAATTGATACAATTATGATTTATCCAATTCTTTCCAAACATTAAATAATGCTTGTGTATGTTGATAGGTAGAAGACATTGATGATCCACCTACTAATACCCAAGATCAATCTGGGTTATTGAGATTTGGACAAGATGATCCAAACCATCCTTTAAACCATACCAGGGCGAAAAAAGCAACATTGAAGAGAATACTACCAATTGATAAGTTTGAAGAGTTGATGAGATTAGCATACAATGATGACATGCCACATAGATTTAATGATGATGATGATAGTGAAAATATAGTGCATGAAGAAGGATTGAATGAAATGCTTACATGTTTCTTTGGGGATGGAAACAATCATGACGATAATGATCATATGGTTGACAGCAATGATGATAGTAGGGGTAATTACCACCAACGTAATCTTGATGATAACAACCTGAAAGAATCAATCACGCAAGCTGCGAAGACACCCGTTTTCAGATCGGGTGCAAGTAGAACATCAAAACTTGCATGAACATTGATATTATTAGAAATCAAATCACTATTTGGTTGGTCAGACAAAGGATTCACTACCCTACTGAAGTGAGTTGAAATGTATTTCTTACTTTGCATTGTCAATTGGTGTACACAATTTGTAAACATTCATCAACTACGTTTATATTTCTTTAATGAGATGTTATAAAACATATATTGTATATAAAAAGTAGTAGTGTAGATTGACATATCAAACATGTTCATCATAAGTCAAACATTTAATTGATTTAATCTCTGGAAATCTTAGAGGGCACTAAAAACTAAAATATTCCTTGAAGAGAATGTGTTGCCATCAACTTGCAGAGAAGCACGTTAGTTGTTGGATGAGTTGGGGATTGAATATAAACAAATTCGTTCATGTAAAAATGATTGCATTTTATACAGAGGTGAATATCAAAACAAGGTAGAATGTCATGTATGCAAAGAGAACATATATTGTACAGATGTAGAAGGTCCTACAATTCCAAAAAAAGGTTTTACGTCACATGCCAATTATACCTAGACTTCAACGAATGTTTCGTTGAAAGTCACTTGCACAATTGGTGGACTGGCATGCAAAGAACATGAGTAAATATGGATTCATGCGAATTTCGGCCGACTCCACAACAATGAAACACATAGAGGAAAAATGGCCAAGTAAATTCAAATATGAACCACGTAGTATTAGGTTTGGTCTTGCAATTGATGGAGTGTGCCCATTCTCTTTCCTCAGCTCAAATTATAGTGTTTGTCCAGTCGGATTGATAGTATACAACATCCCCCCATGAATGAGTGTTAGAAAGGGGCACCTTATGTTGACTCTCATTGTTCCAGGAAAACAACAAGTTAAAAATATGGATGTTTATATTGCGCCTTTTATTGATGAGATGCAACTACTATGGAAAGGCATAAGAATGTATGACATATCACGCCCTCCATAAAATATGTCCTTCATGTTGTATGGTGTACTATGTTGGACTATTCATGATTTCCCAGGACTTGGTGTCTATTCTGGCAAGATAAAATATTTACGTATTCACACTCATAATTTATTTTCATCCCAACTTTCATACTTACTTTTATACTATTATTATAATTCTATTAACATTACTTATTGAATTGCAGGGCTTCAAACAAAGGGATATTTTCATGTCCAAGATGTGCAGATCAATTTCAAGGGAGGTGTTCTAAAGTTCTACATAAATTTATTTACGCAAACAACATGGTTTTTCTACCAACAGACCATAAGTTTAGAAATCGTCTAAAGAATCAATTTGACGAAAAATTTGAAAATAGAGGCCCTCCCATGATTATGGGTCTAGGTGATTGGATAAGAAGTATGAAGATGCTGAATTGAAAGGTTGGGAGGATTTTTTTGATCGGCATGATTCAATTGAAAAACCATAACAAGTTGTATTTAATATGCAAGAAGGAATGAAAAGGAAATCCATATTTTATGAGCTCCCTTACTAGAAGGATCTATTAATATCTCACCTATTAGATCCTATGCAAATCTTCAAAAATTTCCTAGATTCTATATTTAGACATATATTAAGCAAAGAGAAGGACACCTTGTCTTTGAGGAGAGATATTGCTCTTTCACGTACCAAACTTGATAGAAGACATTTGTGGCCAAATAGGGAAAATGAAACATATGCAGAAGCTCCATGGATTTTGAAAAAACAAGAGCTAGACCAACTAAAAAATGTCATCCGTTCAATAAGGACACCTACTGGCTATGGGTCATCATTGGATAAATCTTTTACAATTTATGGACATATCACATGATTTAAAACACATGATTTTCATAATTTTTTGAAGGTATTATATATCATCATTTAAGTTTTACTGGTAACATTGATTTAGTACTAAATATATTTTGATATTTTGTTGTGTAAAAAATTACTAATGACCTATGATGAATGTGTTTGATATCATATCATTCCATTGGCAATTAGGGGGGATTCATGTTTTACCGTTGACTTAAGGAATGCCATAAGTCGATTGCCAACATTTACAAGGTATGTGGTATGAAATGTTCATGTGTGAGAGACATAGAGATATTATATTCCATTTTAATTTTTCACTTAAGGTTCATACTAATTTACTATTCTTATAATAGGTGGGTAACCTCCAAGGAGATCCATGAATGTGAAGTACCAAAATGGAAGAAGGAAATTGCAGAAATTGTATGTGTATTTGAGAAGGACCTCCCTACAAGTTTCATGGACCTACAAGTCCATTTACTTATACACCTAKTCGATGACATTKAATTGRYRGGTGTCGTATCAABRAGGTGGATGTTTTTCTTTGAGAGGTATATGAAAACTCTAAAAAGATRTGTCYGAMAAAAGGYACATCYAGAGGGTTGTATGGYTGAAGGGTATGTATTGAATGAAKCATTTTTMTTCCTATGTGAATTCCTTGGTAAGGATTTTGAAKATGGGCCACGCTTCTRGGATGAAGAAYGAGCATCAWATATTATTGATGGAGAAAAACCACAATCTAATGGTGTTCAAGTAGAAATTAGTAAGTAAATTCATGATCATTAAYGTGGTTGTTTTMCTTGCAATCATTAATTTTCTTTGTAGTTTATTTGTCAAATTAACTAAATAACATTTGGAGTTTGAAATAAACATGTTGACATGTAATAGGTGTAGACGAAAGTGCAATACTCAACAAGTTCATTATGTATCACATGGGATTTATGAACAAATGGATTGATTTGTATGATAAAAAGAGAGAAGAAGTGTTAGAAGCAAGGAGACAGTTTAAGAGATCCAACCCAAGGAACACTCCACTTCCTAGTGATTTGCTTGGGGAATGGGGCAAAGATTGCACTCTAGAAAGGGTTACTGAACAAACTCAAAATCAAATAGAAGATGCATGTATAGATTCAAACATAACAAAAGATGCAATCAACATGTGTAGAGGATGTGAAAGAAAGGTACAGTTGGAATTTTACAAAATGTTGCTTCCTTACAATTTTGACACTATTAACTATTTTAATATTCGTCATTATATTTGTTTTCACTAAAATACATGGTCTTTCACAAGCTAGGAAATATCCTGCAATGTGGGCATATGGATGGCATTACTGTGTAGAAAGTGTAGATGTAAAGAGACGATCCTTTGATTGAGGCATCATGGTTGATTTCAAGCAATCCAGTCAAGCAAGCTCAAAAGATAAGAATATTATTGGAGGGAATATATAATATGTTGGAAAAATCCAAGAAATTATTGAGTTGGATTACCGCTCTTTTAAATGTTGTATTTTTAAGTGTAGATGGTATGAAACATTTGAGAGGAAATGAAGACATGATACCCATAGTGGATTGTTTTCTATAGATTCCTTGAGGTTCCTACCAGAGGATAAGGAGCCTTATGTTCTACCAATTCATTGTGAGCAGGTATTTCTTTAACCCAAATAAGAAGCAATAGTGATCATTAATTTATTGATTCATAGTTTTTTGCGATAATATATGTGTTTATTAATAAATAAAAGTGTTATAATATATTTCTAATATATGTATGTCGTTCATGTGCAAGTATTTTTCTATGAAGATATTTTGGACCCAAAATGGATATTTGTCATACATTATGATCCAAGATTAAGGCATGTATTTGACGATGCATTAGTGGATATTGAGAAAAACAATGATGTCCAACAAAATGAGAGAGATGGATTAGAGAACATCAAAGAAATTAACATCCACGATGATGTTGAAAATGGTTATGTTCAGGAACACGAAGACAACACTCTAGAGTTAGATGATTTTATGGAAGACAACAATATGGATGGTATAGAAAATAATGATCCAAATTATACATCTGGTAACAATATAGATGGTCTACAGTCAAATTTCAATGATGATGAAGATGATGCAGATCAAGAAGAGGATGATGATAATATTAAATACTTGAAAGAACATATGAACATTGACAATGATAAATTGGATGACATTGTTGCAGACAATAATGTTAATGACCAAGACTTCTAAATTTTCAAAATTATTTGTAATCCGGTTTTTAAAATGATGTTGATTCTTATGGCCCAAACTTTCATGAAATGCTTCAGTATTATTTCTAACGATACAAATTACTTTTGGAAATATCCTTAAAGCGTTCAATCTTTTCTATGAATTGTTGGTAAAAGAAATTAGAATTACTTATATAAGAGTTAGCATGGTTAGTGGTCATTTATTGGCAATTGTTAACAAATATAATTAACTATATCGTATATGTAAATCAATGTAAATCCAGACAATTAGGCTAATTAATGTTTCCAAAGTTTATTCATTAATTTATATTTTAAAACAAATTGAAATATGTCACTAAGACTAAACCTAAGACCTTAAAATTTATATCATCTGACCCCTAACCCCTTGAAACATGGACGATCTTGAAGATTATGTGGGGAAATAAAACATCATTGAGTCTTGAAACCCTCCCATACCATCAAGCAACACGTGCCTAGTATAACCATGTCAAATTTCGACGTATACAGACACAACTTGGAGAAATTCCAATGTTGGCCTCATTCACTAGTAACCATGTAGGGTCGATTGATGTCATTAATCCATTCACCTGATATAATCCCTAACCCATTAACAATTAAACCACTTGCAATATGTTGGAACCTATAAAATTATTTTGGGATGTCTCAACTTAATAGAATCATGGTTTATTAATCATTAGGTTTCGTTGTAAAGATGGGTATGTCAGGTTTGATCTTTGTTGGCATGGATGGATAAATTGGGTCAAGATGAATATGATGATGATGGAAATGAAAACCATTATGATGGAAATGATGAAGATAATGATGTCCACAAGTCTTAAAAACCTCCCATACCATCAATGAATGCACCTAGTGTAAACATGTAAAATTACAACGCACACAGTCACATTTTGAAGAAAATTCAACATTGGCCCCATTCACTGTTCACTGTGCGAGGTCGGTGGATGAAATTGGTGATGGGCATGTTGGAAGTTCCAAGACATTTAAAGAGAGTTTTAACAAATTTTCTATAGAAGGGAATGACGAATGATGACAATGAACGTTGATGCAAACATGGATGATCTTGAAGATTATGTGGGGAAATCAGACATACTTGAGTATTGAAACCCTCCCACAACATCAAGGCACATGTCTAATCTAACCATGTCAGATTTCAACACATATAAGCACAGATTGAATAAATTTCAATGTTGGCCCCATTCACTACTAATTATGTGGGGTCGATGCATGACATCTATGATGGGTGTATTGGAAGTTCAATGTCAAATTTCAAGATAGTTCCGACAACGATTTTATAGAAGGGAATGACGAATGATGCCAATGATACGTGCATGATGAATATTGATGCAAATGTGGATGATCTCAAAGATTATGTGGGGACATCAATATACATCTTTAAGTCTCGAAACCCTCCCATATCGTCAAGGCATGTGTCTACTATAACCATGTCAAATTTCGACGCATACATGCACAGATTGAAGAAATTTCAATGTTGGTCCCATTCACTACTCACTCTATGGGGTCGGTGCATGACATTTGTGATGGGTGTATTGAAAGTTCCATGTCAAATTTCAAGATAGTTATGACAACGATTCTATAGAAGGGAATGACGAACATTGAAAATGAGACGTTTATGATGAACGTTGATGCATATGTGGAATTTCTAAACCCTCCTTGAGTCTTGAAAACCCTCCCATACCTTCGAGGCATGTGTCTATTCTAATCATGTTGAATTTCAATGCATATAGGTACAGTTTGAAGAAATTTCAACGTTGTCCCCATTCACTTCTCACCGTGTGAGGTCGATGCAAGATGAAATTTGTGATGGGTGCATTGGAAATGCCATGACATTTCAAGAGAGTTCTGACAAAGATTATATAGATGGAAATGACAAATGATGACAATGAGACATCCATTATATTGAAAGTTGATGCAAACATGGACGATCTCAAATATTATGCGGGGACATCAAATATCCTTAAGTCTTAAAACCCTCCCATACTGTCAAGGCATGTGTCTAATCTAACCATGTTGAATTTCGACGCATAAAGACACATATTGAAAAAATTTCAACATTGGCCCCACTCACTGCTCACTATGTGGGTTCGGTGGAAGAAATTTGTGATGGGTGTATTGGAAGTTCCATGTAAAATTTCAAGATAGTTCTGACAACGATTCTATAGAAGGGAATGCCAAATGATGACAATGAGATGTGCATGATGAATGTTGATGCAAATGTGGATGATCTCAAATATAATGTGGGGACATCAATATACGTCCTTGAGTCTTGAAACCCTCCCATACCGTCAAGGCATGTGTCTAATCTATCCATGTCACATTTCGACACATATAAGCACATATTAAAGAAATTTCAACGTTGGCCCCATTCACTACTCATTATGAGGGGTCGATGCATGACATTTGTGGTGGGTGAATTGGAAGTTCCATGGCATTTCAAGAGAGTTCCAACAAAGATTCTACAGATGGAAAAAACAAATGATGACAATGAGACGTCCATTATGAACATTGATGCAAACATGGACGATCTCAAATATTATGTGGGGACATTAGACATCCTTGAGTCTTGAAACCCTCCCATATTGTTGAGGCATGTGTCTAATCTAACCATGTTGAATTTCGACGCATACGGGCATAGATTGAAAATATTGCAGCGTTGTCCCCACTCACTGCTCACTGTGTGGGTTCGGTGGAATAAATTTGTGATGGGTGTATTGGAAGTTCCATGTAAAATTTCAAGATCGTTCCGACAACGATTCTATAGAAGTGAATGCCAAATGATGACAATGAGATGTGCATGATGAATGTTGATGCAAATGTGGATGATCTCAAGGATTATGTGGGGACATAAATATACATCTTTGAGTCTTGAAACCCTCCCATACCGTCAAGGCATGTGTCTAGTCTAACCATGTCAAATTTCGACGCATACAAGCACATATTGAATAAATTTCAACGTTGGCCCCATTCACTGCTCACTATGCGGGGTCAGTGCATTAAATTTGTGGTGGGTGAATTGGAAGTTCCATGACATTTCAAGAGAGTTCCAACAAAGATTCTACATATGGAAACAACTAATGATGAAAATGAGATGTCCATTATGAACGTTGATACAAACATGGACGATATCAAATATTATGTGGGGACATTATACATCCTTGAGTCTTGAAACCCTCCCATACTGTCAAGGCATGTGTCTAGTCTAACCATGTCAAATTTTGATGCATACATGAACATATTGAAGAAATTTCAATGTTGGCCCCATTCACTACTCACTATGTAGGGTTGGTGCATGACATTTGTGGTGGATGAATTAGAAGTTCCATGACATTTCAAGAGAGTTCCAACAAATATTCTACATATGGAAAGGACGAATGATGACAATGAGACATCGATTATGAACGTTGATGCAAACATGGATGATATCAATAATTATGTGGGGACATCAGACATCCTTGAGTCTTGAAACCCTCCCATATAGTCAAGGCATGTGTCTACTCTAACCATGTCAAATTTCGACGCATACATGCACAATTTAAAGAAATTTCAACGTTGGCCCCATTCACTGCTCACTGTGTGAGGTCGATGCAAGATTACATTGGTGATGGGTGTATTGGAAGTGTCATGACATTTCAAGAGAGTTCCGACAAAGATTATATAGATGACAATAATGAATGATGACAATGAGACATCCATTATATTGAACATTGATGCAAACATGGATGATCTCAAATATTATGCGGGGACATCAAACATCCTTAAGTCTTGAAACCCTCCCATACCATCAAGGAAACTATCTAGTCTAAGCATGTCAAATTTTAACGCATACGGGAACAAATTGAACAAATTTCAATGTTGGCCCCATTCACTGCTTACTGTGCAGGTTCGGTGGAAGAAATTTGTGATGGGTGTATTGGAAGCTCTATGTCAAATTTCAAGATAGTCATGACAATGATTCTATAGAAGGGAATGACGAATGATGACAATGAGACGTGCATGATGAACATTGATGCAAATGTGGACAATCTCAAAGATTATGTGGGGACATCATACATCCTTGAGTCTTGAAACCCTCCCATACCGTCAAGGCATGTGTTTAGTCTAACCATGTCAAATTTCGACGCATATAGGTACATATTGAAGAAATTTCAATGTTGGCCCCATTCACTGCTCATTATGCAGGGTTGGTGCATGGCATTTTTGGTGGGTGAATTGGAAGTTCCATGACATTTCAAGAGAATTCCAACAAAGATTCTACATATGGAAATGACAAATGATGACAATGAGACGTTCATTATGAACGTTGATGAAAACATGGACTATCTCAAAGATTATGTGGGGACATCAGACATTCTTGAGTCTTGAAACCCTCCCATACCATCAACACATGTGTCTAGTCTAACCATGTCAAATTTTGATGCATACAGGCACAAACTGAAGAAATTTCAACATTGGCCTCATTCAATGCTCATTGTGAGGGGTCGCTGGAAGACAATATTTGTGATGGGTGTATTGGAAGTTCCATGTCATTTCAAGAGATCAGTTCCGACAAAGATTCTACATATGGAAATGACGAATGACGAAAATGAGTCGTGGATGATCTCAATGATTATGTGTAGGGTCAATGGATGCCATTAATCCCTTGACCATATATAATCCCTAATCAATTAACCATTGAACTACCTAACCCCTAACCCCTAAATCCATTATCCATTGACCCTTAATCCCTTAAAATGTAATCCCTGATCCCTTAACCCTTAATCCCTTAAACAATAACCCCTAATCCCTTAGCCCTTAATCCCTAGAACTCAAATCCCTAAATAACCTAATCCCCAAAGCCCCTATCCACTTGACCCCCAAAAACTCAACAAAATTACTATTTGGGCACACTAGGAGTTAAATTGGAAGCCAAAATAGAAGATAAAAAGGAAGCTAATATGGAAGCTAAACTGGGAGCTAAAGTGGAAGCTAAAGTGGAAGCTAAACTTGGAGCTAAACTAGGAGCTAACTTGGAAGCTAAACTGGGAGCTAAATAGGGAGCTAAATTAGGTGCTAACTGGGGCACTAAAAAGGGCGCTAATAACGCCTAGTTTAGCGCCCACTTTTGTTGCTCGGTGAAAATATCTCCATAATTAGAACCCTCCCAACAAATAGCATCGACTTTAGCAAAAAAGTGGATAAAAATACATTAAAACAACGTGTGGAAGAAAAAAATGGAGCTAACAAAAGGGATTTGTTGTAGTGCATTCACACTTGGAACTAATATGAATGAAGCTTGAATATTGTCTATAAACAAGAGCCATGGGAAAACATTCAAAAGAAGAGAATATTGTGCAAGTTTATGTTGTCTAAATGATTCTTAAGAGACACATTCTCAAACCACCATTTTGTGCAAAAATAACCATGGGCTAGTGTTTGGCCTCTTCACATGAAGAGCTCATGCACACTTCTTTGTTAGAGAGAGAGGAGAATTCCAAAGGAACACAAAATAACTCCCCCACCCCCTAAGGAGGAAAGAAGAGTCCACTTTCACTCACTCATCCTTTACGGTGTATCAACACAATTTTTTTCTTTGTATATGATCACCATTGCCTCCCTTTTAATTGTTGGTGCAATTTTCATGATTTCTACTTGTTTATTTTCCTTTCATTTTGTGTTTTCAATGGTATTCATGCTTATGGACTAACTCTAACCAGTTACCTATTATACAACTTTCATCCTAGCTATGCAAAGGTTGTTTTTTCTTGCCCAAGTGGGAAAAAAAACCAAATAGATTGATGAATCCACTGGGTTTTCTAACTGATAGTTCACCTTTCCTAGGTTGTTGGAGCTTCTCTTCATTTGATTTGTTTTGCAGGATACCAAACTGGCCTATCTACTGCTTGAAATCATATTTTGAGTCCCTCACCTAAGTGGAATTTTTCTTTCCACAACATAGGAATCTGCGTAGCTTTCAAAAGAAAATATGTGTAGAGCCACGCAGATCCCACAACAATGCCATTTATATTATGCGAGATCTATGCAAATTGTCTTACTCACAAATTTTTTGTTGATTTTTTTTATTTCAGTTTGAAGTTAGGTGATATGATCTATTTTTATGCACTTTGTAAAGCCTAAAAACAAGTTTTTAGTTCATCCTTGCATAGTAGTTAGTCAACCTAACTTGGTATGGAGGTTAAAAAGAACCGTACTTATTTTTTCCTTGCCACATGGATGGCTTCTTGTGCACTTGAACTATTAATTAGATATTTTTAATTACTCATCACCTTGATGTTTTGGGACTACGAGTGCATATTCCAACTTAGTATGCTCTCTACCTTGCACATCAGGGGGAAACTGTTATCACCTAAAAATCCTTCATAGAACCATCCAAGTGATCACCTGAAAAGTCATTGGTACAACATAACATAGTGTTGTTCGATGGAAATTATGCACCACCTTCAATAGAGCACCCAAAACTATATAAAGTGGGTTTTTTTATACATCTGCATGACTTTGCAGTTTGATGTTTGAGTGATCTATGCAAGACTTTGTGTCTGATCGTTCGATAGTCGTGCAAATCTTTCCAACCTAAAATCTCAAGTACATTTGGTGCAATAAATGCAAAACTCCCATCAAGGGTACTCCAAGGCAAGCATACACGACATCCTCGATCTCCATACCCATTGAAGGTTGGTACTTTGGTGGTTCTATGTCTCTTCAAGTCACAGGGAACCATAATTCAAAGTGCACCATTCACACCTGGAACTAGTCTTAATGGAGCTTGAAGATTGGCTATAAATAAGAGCCATGGGGCAACATTCAAAAGAAGAGAAGATTATGCAAGGTTATGGTGTCTAAATGATTCTTGAGATCCACATTCTCAAGCCATCATTTTTCATAAACATAGCTACTAACTAGTGTTTGACATCTTCCCATGAAGAGTTCATGCACACTTCTTTGTTAGAGAGAGAGGAGAATTCCAAAGGAACACAAAAGAACCCTCCCAAGGAGGAAAGGAGAGTCTACTTGCACCCACTCATCCTCTACGATGTAGAAATACAGATTTTTCATTAATATATGATCGCCATTGATGCAAGTGGATACTGGTAGCCACCTACCTATTCCACTAATTTAGAATGGTTCGACATCTTGGCAGTTTTTCTACGATTTTTCGGGTCCCAAACTTTTCGAGGCCCTAAACGACGTTTTTTTGATGTGGCAAGGCCCAATAGATAACTAAACACATGTACTGGGCCATTTGATATGTGTACTTATTGTATAGACCTTTTCAATGGGATACTAAGTGCCCCAAATGGAGATTGTATGCAAAAGTAACACCCCCATGAAGTTGATGTATCAATTAGCCACATCGGGGCCCAAAAACCTTTTGGTGTTTCATCTTCTAAGGTTATGTTTTTTGATGTTTAAGGTTTTCTCATTGTGCTTTATGTTAAAAGTCTTTTTCGACCTCTTTGCAATCGATTAACTTCTTATGAATGAGCATAGTCAAGAAATCTCTTTCTTCAGGGATAAGCTACCGCCATTCTAGCTAGTTTATGTGCTTTGCATTTTATAGTCTTTTGTATTCCATTCATTAATAGAATATGGATTTCACTGTATTTTTTCATCCTCTGCTATATTTTATTCATATCTCATTTCATTCTCAATATAATCCAGATCAACCATTTCCCCTTAGTCTACGGGGGGATTTGAGGACCGTATGGACCCTTTATGAAGCAACCATACAATTTGCATGGGAAATCAAAAGATTATCGTTCACATTTGCACAATTGTAATCTAGTCACCCGCGCAGGTGTGAATATGTGTATGTTGTACATCTACACATACAATCACATGATTGTTAGTTGAAAAACCGTAGGGATAAGTTACACGACTGTTCAACATCACTATGCATTTAACAACTCTGCGAAACTAGTTGCACGACTATTTTTGGGTACAATTACACAAATTGTACAACCTACTGAAATTAAGTAGTTTGAATGGATGGAAGGGTCCTAAGACTGGATGAATTGTGTTTTGGTACATGTACTGAGATTGTGATTGACCATTATGTTGATTCGGTGGCATGAATGAGATTATAACGCTTTCTGAATGGAGGTCAAAAGGGACCTTGTCGTTCGACTTGAGTTGGTAGATTATGGCCTTCTCAAGTATTTTGAATGCACTTTGTTATGATCCCAGGAGGAGCTATTGGGTTTTATGATTGAGATGTGGAGGCATGATCGTCGACATTTGAGGTACGAGGGAAGATGTTGGAGCTATCTACTAAGGTAGATATCTATTTTCTGATGGGGCTCTCCATTCGAGGGGAGATGCCTAAAGTGAGCCCATAGATGGAGGGAAAAACTATTGTTTAGGATTTGATCATGTGATACTGCTCTAGTGATGGGGCTGTGAGAGGGGGCTCGATCCAGATTGTTGATATATAGGATTTAACCACTTGGGTTGCGACAATGATGGTAGTGAGGATCTATGGATCCTTGGGGACATAGAGTATTATGAGGGCCTAGATGACCATCGTAGAGAGGGTGATCTAGGGTCACCACTATACATGGGCATCTCTGATGAGGGAGGCCATGTTTACCCAATTGACACAATGTTGGAGGCATTAGGAGGGGGAATTTTCCTTTGGATTATACCTATACTACTTTTTCTTTAAGCAGTTGGTGCTCTTATGCCCATAGATAGACCTATATGTGGTTGGGACATCGGAGCCCCAAATGAGATGATGGGGAGACCTCCTCAGCCACGAGGGTAGAGGGGAGATGGAGAGGTACTTCAATCCCCACTATCAATGCTGATGGTTACAGATACCTCATATTATCATGGAGTACCTGTATGAAAGTATGGACTACTAGCATGATCCAGATATGGTGTTGCACTGAGGCGAAGCCTAAGATCAAATAGGTAAGTACTTGTATGTTTTTTTACTGCATTTATGTCTTTACTTGATTGCTCTATCTCATGGTTTTATTTATTTGACACATTAATAATGGGTAATTTGTTTTTATTATTATTGTAGATGTGGGACTATGAGGGAGGGAGATCCCTATTATGAGGGATGTCCCTGTGGTAGCAAGGAGACCAGCAGTGACATTCTGACGAGAGCCAGAGAGAGTAAGGCAGTGGCAGGGCCATCATGATGTCAAGGTCGAGTCATCTTGCCGGAGACAACGAGTAAACCCAGAGGAGGGGAGACCAATAGAGCGGGTGGTTGAGCTTGAGACATAGTTGATGGACCTGTGATGACGATTTGACCGAGTTTTGTGAGGAGTGATGGAGCCCAGGTGGAAAAATTTTGATGAGGAGGTTCTTGATGCTTGTACTAGTATGGATCCCAAGTAGTGCCCATTGATGAGACATACAATAATGGCAAGTGTTCTCACCACTAGGTAGAGGAGGCCTTCGACCGAGAGATATAGAGCAGTAGGATGGGTTGAGTTTGTTGGTAGAGCACCCCCAGCTAGGGGATATATAAAACTTCCACCACCTTAGTGGCTTATGTTGTGTATTTTTGTGTATGGGCATGGCCCACATTTTTATATTATTTCATAGTGGTAGGGGAAATGCCCCTATTTTGTATATGAAACATATGTTGTGATGGCGCGACCATAGTGAGGGATGATTGGATGTAGTGATGTACCCATTTTTGAAAATGTTTACACACACACACACACACACACATAGAGTTTTGATGACTCTTGATGGTGTGTTGATGATGTGATGGATGATCTTGTGTATTTATTGTTCTATGTTATATGCTTTTTATATCGTGACGATGATAAAAACACACATATGCTGTTAAAAGATAAATCCTAACAAACAATGTTTTAATGTGATAGATGCCATTCTAAAATTTCAGTTGCAATGTTGTCTACAAAATGATTTGCACTTTTAGGAACATGTATGAATGTGATGGATTCAAAATTCATTGATAGAAGTTTGACTTTCAAGTACTTTCTAAATAGCTATGGATCACAAACATGGTAAACATTACTCAGTTGCGAGACGATAAGCTAGGAATCCAAGAATATACTGAGATGTTAGATATGGATTTGGGTAGCATCAGCTAGCAGGACAATCATGGTAGCATATTCTGCTTGGTTATTCATAGCTTGACTTAAGCATACACTTCTTAATTGATGTAGTGTGTGTGAAGGTGAATAAATTTCCCAAGCTATAGAGGTGATATTTTGAGTCCATCGACTTACACTGCTGACAAAACTGATGTGATATGTTGGTGAATGATTTATTTGATAAATAAAGAAAGAACAAGAGATTAGGAGTGTCAAAAAATATCTAAACGTTTTTGTAAAAAAGATTTAAAAATATATCAACATTTTTACCAATTGAAATATACAAACGGAGGTGGTTCGAAGTAGGGGGGTTACTTAAGGGTAGAATTTGTTCAAATATGACATGTTGGCAGGGTCTTTAAAGAGGCCACCTTCAAGGCAAGTGTAACAACTCCATAATATTAATACATATTAATCAATATAAAGACTCAAAAGAGATTAGGTTTACAACTAGCCTCCCTTGATAAAATTGATTCTAAGATCACATGTTAGTATTACTTCATTAATAAAGAATAATAGAGTTTATAAGCCCAATGCCACCATTAATGGAACAACCATTCCCACGATAATTGAGACCAAACAAAAAATAGAAAGGATAGTGAAGATCCAAAATAATTGGATCAATTACAAAGTTGCATAATATTTTCATGATCAAATCTTGAACAAGTGTGAATCAAATCAAAATTCAGTTATATCATTGACTTTGTAATTGTTGTAAATTAGCATTCCAAATAGATTCTAGAGTTTATACAAGTAGAAGCTAGTTTTCTATTCTTTTAAGAACAATGATTAACTTATTTGAGATAGAATCTCATTTCGGTCAAAGAATAAGCATGAGATTTTGTAATCTCTTAGGGAAACATATTACTATGATAAAGCTTAAATGTTTGTTTACATAACCTCATATAGAAATATACTCTTATCCTTTCACTTCTAAATTTCTTCACTTACTAACAACATCATAAATGACACCGTACTTTCCTAGGTAGTTCTTCAAAAAAATTGTTTATTATAAACAATGACAATATCAATCTCCAAACTCTTCAAGAATTCCAGTTTCCCAATGTTCGAAGTTGCATCTATATTGATGCACCAAAGACTTTTCTTGCTAATGAAGAGAAATAAACATGCAAGAGACTGAAAATATTCAACCAACAACAAATACCGCACATAACATATGCACTAGATGTAACCTAAAAAACCCAAACTGGGAAAAACTAACTAATAGATTTATTAGTCCCTTAGCCAAACTTGGCCAAGCCGACCAACCTCCTGGCCTCAGCCAAGTCAACCATCACCTTTCACATCCCTGGCACATTACAATGGAGTATCACCAACCTTTTAAAGGATTTATTATATGCAATCCATGGGCTATGAAACCACATGTTACTAAAACCATGTGCCTGAAACCACCCTTGTTGACCTAACAACTTTGACTCTTTTACCGAGTCAAGTTTAACTTAACATTCCCCCTTTTAAACTTGACTTGGGGTTTACCATGATCAAATAGTGGCCAAGTGAGTCTGCGTCACTCACCTCTAGACCCTACCCCCTCAAAGTTTATAACCGAGGTATCTGAGAATCCTACATGCTCCCCCTATCACCTATGTCTACATATATATTTTACGGGTAAATTAGCAAGAGTATGCATGCTTATCAAGGTATTACAATAGTATTCCCATTTGCATACTTTCAACTCCATAATAATAATATCTATTTTTTAATTATTGTTATCTCGACACTTCTCATTCTCTCTCCATTGCTTTGACCTCGAGACTTTGTGCTCGAGTTCACTAGGCTTAATATGCATCTTTTAAAAACCCCAAGAACTACTTCCCTTGTCCTTCGCATACTCCTAAAGAATTCCATCATCTCCACTTCACTTTGTCTCTAACTACGCGGGGTTTGATTTCACGTCCTTCTCGACCTCCGTCCATGTGAATACCCTGCAATCATGTCGCTCCATAACATGATATTGACCAATTCATATTCAACAACAAAAAGGTTGGTTCAACGACCTTAATTCTTCTTCACTTTCTGCAACAAGACACATCATGCCCCTTGACATATCAATCTTTTCATTTCAGATAATTACATTTTCTATCTCCTTCATTATATCAACTTGTTCATTTCTGGAAATAATGATGATCCCAATATCATTACCCACAATGCACTCTGCAATGCAGATTTGGAAAACCTGAGTGCCATTAGGGCATGCCTTCTACAACACCAGATTGGAACTCACGACCAACGTATGCCCGGTGTTTCCCAACTGCATCTTGTTCACCTTCACAAACACAAGATTCTTCAAATCCGTCTTCGCCATTGCCGTCGCGATGCTGATAATTATAAGCTCAGTCAGTTGTTGCCTACTCGGATCTAGAGTTTGAATCTTGCACACACCTTTGTCACTGCTCCAAACCTTAAAAATGATAGTAAAGTAAAAGGTATTATTCCCTCAACTCAGAGAGAAATGAAACCCGGATCCATAAATCTGATGCCATTTTACCAATGGATTGGGTTTCTTCAAGTTCCTCTTCAACGTTGTCATCAACATTCCACACTGCTCAGTCTCCGCTGCTTCTTTCAATGTTGCCGTCATTGACGACTGCAATCTCAGATATTTCTACATGACTCAAAGCTTTTTTCTATGGATTTCAAGCTATATGTGGATCTTCTTTTCCAAAATACTTCTATAAAGCTTCGCTAATATGGGGCTAATCATAATGTTTCTATATTTATTTTATCTCCACTTTTAAATATAGGAACAATGAGTCTTTGAGTCCATGGTTTAGGGAAGCCCTACTTGACTACTAAATTGGAGAGCTTATGTATGTGAGGGATGAGGATACAACCTCCACTTTTTAATATTTTTTCTTGGTAGCTTTCAATGTCCTTAGATTTCCCTTTTACAAGTCACTTAACCTCAAACCTTATGTCGTCTATATAAAACAATTCATCCTCTATAGAAATGTTTGGAATGTTGTCCACAACAATAAGGGATTCATAAACATTTTTGAGGTAGGAATTCCAGTACTCCAGGGGAGTCACATTATTTTCTTTATTTTTACGAGTTAGGATTTGCCTCTAGAATCTCTTAGGATCTAGCTTAGATGGGTGTGAAATCTTTTCTTGCTTTCTATTTATGTAGTGCATTTCCCCCCTTTTAATTAGGGATTTGTATCTATTTATCTTATTGAATTTTAATGACTAATTAGAGGCACCCCTAATCGCTTTTATAGAAATTTCAAACTTGTTGTCATACCAAGGGTTGATTGCTCTATTTTTCTTTTTACATAACACCTTGCTAGAGAATTTGTTAATGGAAGTAGAGAGGGTTGTCGTAAAATTATGATAGAGGTATTCAATATTTAATTCACTATTTAAGTGCTTTAAGAAAACATCAACTTTATTTTTGTGAAAAACCAAGTGTCTTTGGTTACCAAAGTTTTCTTCAATAGATATTTTGTGCAGGAAAAATTTCATAGTTAGGGATAAAGGTCTATGATCAGAGTCAAGCTCATGGTCATTTAAAAGACCAAAATTTACTATTTGGTTGTATATGGGGATATTTGATATCACATAATTCATTACACAACTACCTAGCCAATGGATAGAAGTCATTCAAATATAATTTGGCCACTTCATTAGATCATTGCTAATTGAACCATAAAAATTGATTACCTTGGTACCAAATAAATTATCAATTAGGTCTTTAGAGTTTCTTTTGAAAGGGTCCTCATATAGCCATAGGGGATTATGGTTGGAATAATTGCTTAGAAAAATAGCTTGATTAGTTGTAGTTATAACATTAAAGTCTCATAGCAGGAGGATAATAACAATATGCAAATATCTTATTCAAAGTTTTTGTAGATTTTTCAGTATGCAAATATCTTATTCTAAGTTTTTGTAGGGACAATGATTATCTATATTGTTCCATGTCGACCACAATACAAGTCCTTCTATGTTAGGAACCTTAGATTCTTCATTCTCCCTTAATATAGGCCATTTACTTCATGGAAAACCATTAAATATCAAGAGATCAACATGTCACTTGTGAAAATTGAACTTGGGTGGGAAAGATAACAATCATTCCTCCCAACCACCTGAGCTAAACCCAATTGACAACCATATAAATTATATGTGTTGGTTTATTATGTTTATTTATTACATATTGCAATAAAGTTTTAACATATATTTATATTAAAAAAATTAAAAGTAGGACTATATTTGTTTTTCCTTGGAACACTAGAGGATCTTTTTTTGATAGCATGCTTATTTAAAAACTCAACATGTCACTTGGGGGAATTGAATATGGATGGGGGAAAACACCCCTCAACACAAACCACTAGGACTAAACCTAATTGACAAATGTAGATGAAACTCTTAATAAATAGTTTTAAAAATATATTTAAATAAATATTTTCATTATTATTAATAACATGATTATCAAAAATATAAATATCAATTTAAAAAATTAATATATTAATTTATTATTATTAATAATGTTTTAAATCATTAATAATAATGATGTGTTCTATTTCTCTTTTAAATTAAACCACTTTTTTTATTCATTGGTTTTCAAAAAATAGCAAATTCATTTTTAATTTTGTTTTCATAAATATAATAATACATTTTTTCAATTTTTTTTTTATAATTTTTTTTTGACATTGTAGGTTGATTTTAATGTTTGTATTCAACATTTTTTTAATCAAATTATTAGACAAGGATTTTGCTTTTGAAAAAATTATTTAGTCGTATTCTTCAAAACAACATAGCCATGATTGGATAGGCATGATTGTATAAATAAAGATGAAGATCTTATTTGTTGTTTTATGAATTTTATAAAATCCTAAATAACAAAGATTTTAAAGATTTTATTTGTTGTTTTATGAATTTAATAAAATCCTTTAACAATCTGTATAGAGTTAACAACTTGCATAGAATTTATTAAGTATGGAAAAGATTATAAAAAAAATTAGATTTTTTCTAAGTTTAGTGGTAAAGTTGTGATTAGGTTTTATAAAGAAATTTGTTGTTAACATGAAATGTATAGAATTTATTAAGTATGGAAAAGATTTAAAAAAATTGAGATTTTTTTTTATAAGCTTCATGATAAAGTTGTGATTAGATTTTATACATAATTTATTAAGTATGAAAAGATTTAAAAAAATTGAGATTTTTTCAAAATTTCATGATAAAGTTGTGATTAGGTTTTATAACTAAATTTCTTACTAAAATGAAATATAATATTGATGTTAAAAAAGAATACCCTTTTTCTACCAAAGTTTTTAATATCTATATCTATAAAATTATAAAATTAAATAATATAAAAATTAAATATACATTGATATTAATATTATAAGGTTCATTGTTATTATTTTTATTATTTTGTTATACAAAATAATATATTTACTACTCATACAAATTATAATCTCAAAATTTACAATTAAATTTAGAAAAAAAGTTATCCTTCAATTTTAGTATAAAACCAAATTATAATCCCAAAATTATTACAATTAAATTTAAAAAAGAAATTATCCTTGGATTTAATATAGTGATAGCACTTTAGAACCATGATATTGAGAAGATAATCATTAGTACAATTTCCATTTGAACTAGAATTAAAGTATTAAAAGGAGTTTTATTATTGATTACAAAGTTTGTTATAGTTTTGAAAAATAGAAGATAATCATTAGTACAATTTCCATTTGAACTAGAATTAAAGTATTAAAAGGAGTTTTATTATTGATTACAAAGTTTGTTATAGTTTTGAAAAATAGTTTTGAAAAATAGAAGTGTTTTTTTTTTTTTAATATTTTATTTATTTTAATTACTCTTTATATCATCTTTCATGAAATTTTAAATAAAATCAATAAAATCCAATTTTTTTTACTACTAAGAACTTTAGTTGTAAATAATTTATATAATTTTTATATTTGAATTTTTTAATTAAAAAAAATCATTGGTTATTCTTTCCTTCATTGAGAGCACAATTATGACAAGAGGCTCCTCAAAATCACCAACTGCGGGAGAATGGCATAATGATGGGTATTGCCAAGTCTTGGCTACAATCTAAATTTAAGAAGAATCTATGATGTGATAAATAATTAGAAGATAAAAGAAAATTAAGATATTATAAGGAGGTGGCTATCCCTAATCTTGAAGATCAAAAGTATCTTTGTCACATTTGTGACACCAAGAGGGTTGAAAATGAAAAACACTTTCTCCTAGAATGCCTTGCTTACGGTCAAATTAGATCTCAATTTCAAAACATTTGTCACATTACCGACCTTCCTAACCTTCTAAGTCATCAAAACTTTTCTTAAAACCCGAAGTGGCACCGTTAATAATCATCATCATGAATTTAAAGAGTCAATTTTTACTACTTTTAATTATATGATGATGATGATTAAGGTTTATCCAATTGATTTATAGAACCTTAAGAAAATAAAATTTATTAATTAAAAATAAAATAGATCAATATGCCTCCATATAAGTATTGCTAGGTCCAAAGATTTATCTACGAAACCTTTTCCAGCCTGAAACTATGAACAGTGTTGAAGAAGCAGACGTAAGGAAATCTACAGGCATATTGAAAACATCAGCTATAGATTATTGATTAGATTAATATTCATATCTCCTCTACGAAGAAGAGATATTTCACACAGCCTCAGACTCTCATACAGAAACCTGCGATGGAGGGTGGTATTAATAAGAATGAGAGTTAATGTGGGCTTATGAGGCAGTTGTGGAGGGTGAGAGGTAATGGCGCGCAAAACGGCCACTGGCACCACGAGGGAAGAATCCTCCAGGAGATGATTCATTACCAGACGAGTATACTATCCTAAGAATTTCAACGGGAGTGCGAGCATAAGCAACAGAGTATTTATCGCCTGCAAGAATATTTCCGTTTGTCTTTCCCTCTGCTCCCATGGCAGATCCTGTTAGACGATCAAGTTGAGATCGCGATTTCCTGCGCGATTTTCTCCATCATTTTGTCCGCGATTTGCTCCTCTGATTGAGCAAATCATTCCTTGATTGATTAGTTAACTGCAGATTAGTTTTCTTCTTGTTTTCATCAACAG
>ML781790.1:1191383-1203808 GCA_009831015.1 Picea engelmannii | reverse complement strand
AACGAACAGACCTTCGTCAGCAATTTGGGTGTGTCCCAGAGAATTCCTAAGAGTAGAGATCCTGTCAGTGAATTCTGCCACTGTGTATGGATATGGCGCCACTTTCTCAAATACTCTTTCAAACAGCAAACCACGTATCACTGTATCTTGCCCAGATTCCACTCCAAGGAGCCCCGCTACCAGCTTTACACACATACACACAATCCAATCCAATCATTTATAACTCTCCCTTCACTCAAAACTCAATGGAAAAAAAACATGACAATAATTTACCCGCTTAGCAGTGGTAGATTGCAGTTGAGGATTAGCACCGACATAGCCTGTAAGTCCGACGTAGGGGATCAAATAACTTGCAAGCAGATAGTTGATACTGTTAGCGTAGGGATCGAAAGGAGGTCTCAAAGGTTTATGTAATGCGGCGTTGATGATACTGCCAAAATTTGCAGCTGTCAGATTGAGTTGGGGCCTGGGAAAGCCGGGCACAGTTTTCTTTAAAGCCCTGCGTTCCATTGCAGAACATTGCAGAACAAAACAAATATTAGACAACAATAACATTAAACCTATATAGGCACCATTATCAAAGCTGCAAACTCGTTGCTGATGAATGTTTAAAGGTTTTAGTTGGTCCAGAAAATGAAATGATGTAATAAAATGAAAAGTGGTCATAAAATGAAACTCATTGTAATAAAATGAAAAGTGGTCATAAAATGAAACGCACTAATGTATATGGTAGGATAATATTAAACTTGTTTGTAACAAAATCTCAATTTTTGTTAATCAATTAGAAGTGATAATCAACTAACTATCATAGTAAATTTTAAATATGATCAAGTAAAAGTAAAAAGATAAACATGTAAACTTTATAATAGTGAGGAAGTTAGTGGTTGAAGTCACAACTATTGATTTATTGGAACTACTAAGAATATTTAATCTTGTCCATACAAAACTGATTAAGCACTAAAAACCTATTAGATGTGCCCATTGTCAATAAATGTAAAGATATGTTGTATTTATTTCTAATAATAGAAGCCTCTACCTGAGGTGACCCACTTCTTGGTAGGCAAATTCCTTGATAAATAGAAATGGAGTGTAGACAGAGCCATTTTGGCTTTGGCTTTGGTGATTATGAGAGGATAACTAGAATTGGAATGCTTGTTTGGTGAAGTAGAAATCAAATATTGGATTTTATTGTGGGCTGTAGCAGTGCAAAGTGTCAAATTAGTGTATGAGATTTTTTTCACTCAATTATTTGACTGATAAAAACTATCGAAGTATAATTACTCTATTTTTTCTGGATTTAAACTCTTAATCTTTTAAGAAGAAATACATACTCTTATATATATATATATATATATATATATATATATATATATATATATATATATAAAATCCTCGATAAATCAAATTAGAAATAAAAAGATTTATATTGACATATTGGCGAGATAAATAAATAGCTATATCGAGACAGCAGAGATTGTGTTCACATAGATGCGGAGGGATTGAGAAGACAGCAGAGGCAAATTTTCTATGCGAGTTGGTGTATTTTGTGCATGCATGAAATTAAGCGTGAAACTTCCCTTCCGTTACTTAATTTATAACGAACAGAAAACTCATAACTCGTGACGAGCTCCCTCCCTTTTCTTTCAACGTCCTCTCGTCCACGCATCCCTTGGGAGCTGCTAAATTGAATGCAGGAATGTTGGTAACGCCCTTCAATACAGTACCAACACCAAATGCGGACTCGTAGGGTTTGCTGCTGTTTACGGCTTTTACTGTGAGACCGTAACATATTTCATGATGCCATTTGAATTTGCTCTCTCCCGTGTTATTTTAATCATGCAAATATCATTTTGCATTGAATTCAAAGTGAATCTGACACGGTTTGCTTTGACTGTAAAAACCATTCATTATGCAAGTATCATTTTGCATTGAATTCAAAGTGAGCCTGATAGTGTGAAAGACGATTTTGAATAAGAAACAATTTTAATTCAATTCAGGAAGATTTTGAATAAGAAATATCATTTTGCCTTTAATTCAAATTTAATCCAAAGCGAACAGAATGGTGTGAACGAAGATTTTAAACAGTGGGTTTTATAAAAGTGTTTTCACTTGTCATTTTTATTTTTTCAATTTTTATATTTGAAAACATTTTACTGTAATTAAGTATTTAAGATGGTTATAGTCTTTTTTTTTTTTGTCCAAAATCTGGTGATAAATTGTTAGAGCAATAGATTTGAGTGATTATTTCTATATATAATTAGAGTACCTCAAGAGTTTTTCAGTATTCTAAATCCATTTCTACATTCAAAAATGGATTCTGAATAATTGAAAACAATAACTTCTTACAGATTTATGTCATTCCAACTAAAAAAACTAAAACTTAAAATAATTAGTCAAGGTTTTTTCAGTATTCTAAATCCATTTCTACATTAAAAATGAATTCTGAACAATTGAAAATAATAAAATGTTACAGATTTATGTCATTCCAACTAAAAAACTAAAACTTAAAATAGTTAAACAAAACCTTTAAGATGTTACTCTACTCTAACTTATTTAAAACCATAGATGAAATTTTAGATATTATTAATCCATTTTGTTATTTTTCAATTTTATTTATTATAATAATATCCAAAAATAAAATAAAATAGGATGTATGAATTGTTATGTAAGTATTAAGGAAAAATATGATGAACACTCTCATGGAGTACCGGGTGGATTTAGGCTTGATGCTGCCATCTTTGAATTAGCACACATGTGTCATCTTTGAATTAACACACAGGTGTCTGCAAGCTGTCTAATCTCCAACTCTCTCCTTTAGCTAGTTCGTAGCGCCGTTAGGATGTCCGAAGACATGATCCCTGAAAATTTGTTAAAAAATAGGCTGAAAACAATGAAATCCCTTAGCATGACAAAAATGTAATGACGACAATGAATGAATGGAGCACTTGAACTCTCCTAGTGAGTTGGAAACACATACAACTGTCTTTCACTTGACATTTAAACAGATGGATGATGAAAAAGAGAACCTTTTATACAACTGAGATATGACATGTCACGGTAATGATGTAAGGATCAAAGGTGTGACTCAAAAACAAAATCAAAGTGGTTCTTTTTTACCCCTACAATTCTATGTGCTAAGTGCACAACTTTCAAAAGAAATGATGCGTAGAGCCATGTAGATCCCACAACAATGCCATTTATATTATGCGAGATATGTGCAAATTGTCTTACTCACAAGGTTTTTTTGTTGATTTTTTTATTTCAGTTTGAAGTTAGGTGATAGGATCTATTTTTATGCACTTTGTAATGCCTAAAAAACAAGTTTTTAGTTCATCCTTGCATAGTAGTTAGTCAAACTAGCTTGGTATGGAGGTTAAAAAGAACCATACTTCTTTTTTCCTTGCCACATGGATGGATTCTTGTGCACATGAACTATTAATTAGATCTTTTTAATTATTCATTACCTTTCTTTTTTGGGACTACGAGTGCATCTTCCCAACTTAGTATGCTCTCTACCTTGCACATTAGGGGGAAATTGTTATCACCTAAAAATACCTCAGAGAACCATCCAAGTGATCATCCAAAAAGTCATTAGCACAACATAACATAGTGTTGTTCGATGGAAATTATGCACCACCTTCAATAGAGCACCCAAAACTATATAAAGTGGGATTTTTATACATCTGCATGACTTTACAGTTTGATGTTTGCATGATCTATGCAAGCCTTAGGGGTTGATCGTTCGATAGTTGTGCAAATCTTCCCAACGTAAAATCTCAAGTACCTTTGGTGCAATAAATGCAAAAATCCCATCAAGGGTACTCCAAGGCAAGCATACCATGCATCCTCGAGCTCCATACCCATTGAAGGTTGGTACTTTGGTGGTTCTATGTCTCTTCAAGTCACAGGGAACCACAATTCAAAGTGCACCATTCACACCTGGAACTAGTTTTAATGGAGCTTAAAGATTGGCTATAAATAAGAGCCATGGGGCAACATTCAAAAGAAGAGAAGATTATGCAAGGTTATGTTGTCTAAATGAATGTTGAGAGCCACATTTTCAAGCCATCATTTTGCGTAAACATAGCCACTAGCTAGTGTTTGGCATATTCCCATGAAGAGCTCATGCACACTTCTTTGTTAGAGAGAGAGGAGAATTCTAAAGGAACACAAAAGAAACCTCTCAATGAGGAAAGGAGAGTCCACTTGCACTCACTCATCCTCTATGGTGTAGAAATAAAGATTTTTCATTAATATATGATCGCCATTGATGCAAGTGGATACTGGTGGCCACCTACCTATTCCACTAATTCAGAATGGTTCGACATCTTGGTAGTTTTTCTATGATTTTTTGGGTCCCAAAATTTCGAGGGCGTTTTGAGGCCTTGTTATTGCACAGTTTGTAGTTTAGGTCAAATGGCTAAAGGATAAGGGTCAAACTGGCGAAACAGGAACCTTCCCCACCCAATGTCACCACAATGGGGAGGTTCTTTCTATTTAGGGAGGTTAGCCCAGGGGAGACCTCCCCGACAACCTGGGGTTTTGAAGAGGCTAAGATATAAGGTCAGAGTTAAAGTTTCCCTCATAGGTTACCACCAAAATCAGAAGGTCCGGCTAATCAACCAATAATGAAGTATAGTCCCAAATGAGAACACCTGCCCGTAACAAAGCAACAACAGAAAAATGTGTATGCAGGTTATATACAAAGGGTTAGCACTTCATATGACCATCTGATATAATTTAAGCATTGTGAAGCAATAGATATCAATGAGATCAACGTTTTGTTAATTATATATGGAAAGAGAATTAATTCATCAATAGTTATTAAGATGACAAAGACAACAATGTATTCAATCAATAAATGCTTTAGATCATCACTCAATTTCTTGTAAAAGTCAAAAGCTTGCTGCGTCAGAAATAACCAACTATGACGTCAGGCTTAGTTAGGGTTTCAAGATTTAGGGTTTAAATAGTTGTTTTGTACATTAAAGCTTCAATGTTGGAGATCAAATCAGTGCCTTAGGGTATATGGAGTCAAAAATAAGGGTGCAAGGTCTCAAAAGGATGATAACTCAGAGACTAGAAGGTAGGGTTCTATGGTGCTGCAAAGGCAGGGCCCTAGAATCAAAACCCTAGGGGAAAGAGGCTCACTCCGGTGTTGCTTAAGCAAGGCCTCGTGCTCTTTCCTCCTTCTCTAAATTGACTTGGCAAAACGGCTAGCTCAAAGCATAAATCTAAGGGAGAAAGTGTTGCAATGACAAGGCTTTCAAACCCTAGAAGGTGAAATCCTAGGTGTAGGCAATCTAAGCCTAGGACGTCTCCTCTTTTCAACTTATGGACTTCAACGCTAGCTCAGAAGATAAAAGATAAGTGTAGCAACGACTAGGATCTATCTCTTTTCTTCAATGGCTAAAAAATATATCTCAACAAGGGGACATGTAACAATAACCTACTTGTGTGCTTGTTACCTAGGGTTTTAAATCAACAATACAATAAGTAAATGTAAGAAATTATACCTACAACCATTCATTTAAGAAGTTTTGCATGAAAATTCACTTACATGTCATGAAGAAAAGCATAAGCAAACCCTAGTTGTAAACCTTCCTTGAGAGAAATGCCATAAATGCCAAGAAAAATCCTCCTTTAAAAGTTGCGCCTCACTTTAAACACCAAAACTACCCTAGTAGGGTGCAAAAATCAGATTTCCTAAGAGAATGAGTTGTGTTATGTTCAAAATGAGGGAAAAAATCCTCAATATATATCATCCAATGACCTTTAATTTAAAAATTAGGTCATTAAAATAGCCGACAAGGCTGACTACTAAAAATCATATTGTTTTTACATTAACTGCTAAGTAAAAGACATAAATGAGCAAAATATGGGACGTCAAGCCCCTCTGAGGGAAACGTTGGCCCTTTTGGGGCTAGTCCAGAATCTAGAAGTCAGACGTTAGCCCTTTTAGGGCTCCTCCAGGCTGTCACACGTGCCAGTAATCCATCAAACCTTCCACACACTCAAGATGACGTCCAAGTCTTCTGGGTGACGTCCTGTCCATCAAGAGGAAAACGTTCCATCTGAAGTGGGTCAACCCCCCTAGGCTGGGCTCAGCCAAAATGTCTTGGGTGGAAGGCCCTTCTTCTTCTCGTGTGCAAAGGCTCATCATATCACTGTCATGTCTCTGCCCCTGATGGGGTCCCAACAACCATCTGATGGGCTCTTCGGCCCCATGGAGGTCCGAGCTAATCATCACCCCATGTGTACCGGTCCACTGGTACCTGTCCGTCGGGCATGGTCCTGCACATCAAAAAMTTTTCCCTCCATGGGCTCATTAGTCCTTGGGATCATAGCAATGTCAATCATATTTCATCATTAATTTTATCAAATACATGCATAAGACCCCTAACATATCATCTAATAGCTCAAAGACATTACACTGATCTACTATACAAAGCTGAAGAAAAAGACAAGGTAACCTATTGGGTCGGAATTCATAAGAAGAGGAAAGTTCCCAAAGGATATCATTCAAGCCATGTAATATGAGGTGGTATGGTCTAAGGATGTCCAGACACAGTGAAAACCAGGGGTAGGTATCATCCATGGGTGCCTTTGTAGGAGGCGAGTTGTACCTGTCATGGATGCAGTTCTTTCCAAGCCCTTTATTGCCTTTATTCTTTCTTTTGTTTATTACTTTTTCTTTCTTTTTTCTTCAAGGTCTGACCAGAGGACACTGCCTTGGCGTGGTGACCAGAGCTGACAGTGTTACCCATGAGTATTTTCACAGAAATAATAAGGTTGGCTCGTGATGAGACCCCCTTTCCCTTAGCCATGCAACCAAGGGTCACTGCCCTGGTGTGGTGACCAGATAATGACAATGTCATACTGCTAGATACCTATGAACATAATGGG
Organism: Picea engelmannii; assembly: GCA_009831015.1. Lineage (NCBI taxonomy): Eukaryota > Viridiplantae > Streptophyta > Pinopsida > Pinales > Pinaceae > Picea > Picea engelmannii. The sequence goes on along the minus strand of ML781790.1, from coordinate 1,196,902 downwards.
CCGGCTCGTGATGAGACCTCCCATCCTCTTGGCTAGGTATTGTTTTATTATTTTTCTTTGGGTCCCTCTTGTTTCTTATCGAGAGGATTTTTATTGCCTTCTCGGGGATCCTTGGGCGAGGCATCTCTAGGTTTTATTTCCTATGGCTTTTATCTTTTACCAACTGCTTTTACCTCTTGGGCCTTTAGCCCCTTCTTCCCACAGGATAAAGTGTAACCCCTCAAATAGGTTATCCCAATGCTCGGACTAGGGGAATGGGATAGATGAATGGGAGATAAGATGTAAAATGATAATATGGTGGGAGCGAACGATGGCTCTTCAAATCCCCCCTGGTGGCTAACCAAAACCTATGGATACAATCTTGCTAGGGCACCCTGTTAATCCCCTCAACCATGGTCAAGTGGGTTAGTGTAAGATCCAAGCAGTTGTCAGAAATGTAAGGAACCTGATGCATATATCTGAAAGTTATAAAGATCAAACATGACACATACCATGATACTTGGACCAATTACCTCATGGAGCAAGAGTCTTCTCCGATGCAAGTCCAAACTGATGGTGATGGATGTTGCTGATGCTGACATGACAGGTCTGATGAAGAAGAAGAAGGATGGGCCCTCCAGGGCCATGCTCAGGTCAATCCTGCTCTCGGTACTCCATGTCTAGGACCTGTGGGCCTTGAGACATGGTCTCCTAGTTATCCCATGAAATCGGGGATAAAATGCCCTAAACAACATTTTTTTTGATGTGGCAGGGCCTAGTAGATATCTAAACACATGTACTAGGCCATTTGATATGTGTACTTCTTGGATAGACCTTTTCAATGGGATACTAAGTACCCCAAATGGAGATTGTATGAAAAATTAACGCCCCCATGAAGTTGATGTATCAATTAACCACATCGGGGCCCACAGACCTTTTAGCGTTTCATCTTCTAGGGTTAGGTTTTTTGATGTTTAGGGTTTTCTCATTGTGCTTTATGTTAAAAGTATTTTTCGACCTCTTTGTAATCAATTTCTTATCAATGAGCATAGTCAACACATCTCTTTCTTCAGGGATAAGCTACCACCATTCTAATGAGTTTGTGTGCTTTGCATTTTATAGTCTTTTGTATTCCATTCGTTAATAGAATATGGATTTCATTGTATTTCTACAATATTTTCATTCATATCTCATTTCATTCTAAATATAATCCAGATCAACCATTTCCCCTTAGTCTACGGGGGGATTTGAGGACCATATGGACCCTTTGTGAAGCGACCATACAATTTGCACGGGCAATCAAAAGATTATCGTTCACATTTGCACAACTGTAATCTAGTCACCCGCGTAGGTGTGCACATGTGTATGTTGTACATCTACATAGAAAACCATGCGATTGTTAGCTAAAAAACAATAGGGATAAGTTACACGTCTGTTCAAAATCACTGTTCATTTAACATCTGTGCAAAACTAGTTGCACAACTATTTTTGGGTACAGTTACACAAACTGTGCAACATACTGAAATTAAGTAGTTTGAATGGATGGAAGGGTCCTAAGACTAAATGAATTGTGTTTTGGTACATGTACTGAGACTGTGATTGACCATTATGTTGATTCGGTGGAATGAACGAGATTACAACACTTTTCGAATGGAGGTCCAAAGGGACCTTTCCGTTCGACTTGAGTTGGTCGATTATGTCCTTCTCAAGTATTTTTCCTGCACTTTGTTATGCTCCCAGGAGGAGCTATTGTTTTTTCTGAATGGGATGTGGAGGCATGATCGTCTACATTTGAGGTACGAGGGAATATGTTGGAGCTATCTACTAAGGTAGATATCTATTTTCTGATGGGGCTTTCCATTCGAGGGGAGATGCCTAAAGTGAGCCCATAGATGGAGGGGAAAACTATTGTTTAGGATCTGGTCATGTGATACTGCTCTAGTGATGGGGCTGTGAGAGGTGGCTCGATCCAGATTATTGATATCTAGGATTTAACCACTTGGGTTGTTGTGGCGATGGTAGTGAGGATCTATGGATCCTTGGGGACATAGAGGATTACAGGGGCCTAGATGACCATCGTAGAGAGGGTGATCTAGGGTCACCACTATGCATGGGAATCTCTGATGAGGGAGGCCATGTTTACCCGGTTGACACAATGTTGGAGGCATTAGGAGGGGGAATTTTCCTTTGGATTAGACCTATACTACTTTTTCTTTGAGAAGTTGGTGCTCTTATGCCCACAGATAGACCTATATGTGGTTGGGCCATCAGAGCCCCAAATGAGACGAAGGGAAGACCTCCTCATCCATGAGGGTAGAGGGGAGATGGGGAGGTACTTCAATCCCCACTATCAACGCTGATGGTTAGAGATACCTTAGATTATCATGGAGTACCTGTATGCAGGTATGGACTACTAACATGATCTAGATACGGTGTTGCATCGAGGTGAAGCCTGGGACCAGAGAGGTAATTACTTTTATGGTTTTTTACTACATTTATGTATTTACTTGATTGCTCTATCTCATGGTTTTCTTTATTTGACACATTAATAATGGGTAATTTGTTTTTATATTATTATAGATGTGGGACTATGAGGGAGGGATATCCCTATTATGAGGGATGTTCCTGTGGTAGAAGGGAGACCAGCAATGGCATTCTGATGAGAGCCAGAGAGAGCAAGGCAGTGGTAGGGCCGTCATGATGTTGAGGTCGAGTCATCTTGCCAGAGGCAACGAGTAAACCCATAGGAGGGGATACCAATAGAGCAGGTGGTTGAGCTTGAAACATAGTTGATGGACCTGCGATGACGATTTGACTGAGTTTTATGAGGAGTGATGGAGCCCAGGTGGAAGTTTTTTGATGAGGAGGTGCTTGATGCCAGTACTAGTATGGATGCCAAGTAGTGCCCATTGATGAGACACATAATAGTGAAAAGTGTTCTCACCACTAGGCAGAGCAGGCCTTAGACCGACAGATCTAAAGCAGTAGGAGGGGCTGAGTTTGTTGGTAGAGCACCCCCAACTAGGGGATATATACAAATTCCACCATCTTGGTGGCTTATGTTGTGTGTTTTTGTGTATGGGCATGGCCCACATTTTTTTATTATGTCACAGTGTTAGGGGAAATGCCCCTATTTTGTATATGAAACATATGTTGTGATGGAACGACCATAGTGAGGGATGATTGGATGTAGCGATGTACCCATTTTTGAATCATACATGTTCTCCCTATCACCTAGGTCTACGTATAGACTTTACCAGTAAGTTAGAAAGGGTATGCATGCTTATCCGGGTCTTACAGTCATATTCCCATTTGCATACTTTCAACTCCATAATAATAATATCTATTTTTTAATTATTGCTATCTCGATACTTATTCCCTCATTCTCTCGCCAATGCTTTGACCTCGAGACTTTGTGCTCAAGTTCACTAGACTTAATATGCATCTTTTACAAACCCCAAGAACTACTTCCCTTGTCCTTCACATACTCCTGAAGAATTCCATCATCTCCACTTCACTTTGTCTCTAACTATGCAGGGTTCGATTCTGCGTCCTTCTCGACCTCCGTCCATGTGACTACGCCTCATGGATCCCATTATGTGAATACCCTGCAATCATGTCGCTCCATAACATGATATTGATCAATTCATACTAAAAAACAAAAAGGTTGGTTCAACGACCTTAATTCTTCTTCACTTCTCTATAACAAGACACATCATGCCCCTTGATATATCAATCTTTGAATTTCAGATAATTACAGTTTCCCTCTCCTTAATTATATCAACTTGTTCATTTATGGCAGTAATGATGATCCCAATATCATTACCCACAATGCACTCTGCAATGCAGATTTGTAAAACCTAAGTGCCATTACGGCATGCCTTCTACAACACCAGATTGGAACTCACGACCTTCACGACCAATGCATGCCTTGTGTTTCCCAACTGCATCTTGTTCACCTTCACAAACATGAGCTTCTTCATATTCGTCTCCGTCATTGTCGTAGTGATGTTGATAATTATAAGCCCACTCAGTTGTTGCCTACTCAGATCTAGGGTTTGACTCTTGCATGCACCTTCGTCACTACTCCAGACCTTAAAAATGCTAGTCAAGTAAAAGTTATTATTCCCTCAACTCAGAGGGAAATGAAACCTAGATCCATATTGATGCGATTTTACCAATGGCCTAGGCTTCTTCAAGTTCCTCTTCAATGTTGTCATCAACATTCTGCACTGCTCAATCTTCGCTTGACTGCAATCTCAGATACATCTCCCATGGGTCTCTTCATGCTCCTCGTCGACTGTCGTGACTCAAATATTTTTTCTATGGATTTCAAGCCATATGTGGATCTTATTTTCCAAAATACTTCTATAAATCTTGGCTAATATGGGGCTAATCATAATGTTCCTATAATTAGAGGGATTTATTTTATCCCCACTGTTAAATATAGGAACAATGAGTCTTTGAATCCAGGTTTTAGGGAAGCCCTACTTGACTACTAAATTGGAGAGCTTATGTATGTGAGGGATGAGGATAAGCCCTCCCCTTTTTAATATTTTTTCTTGGTAGCTTTCAATGTCCTTAAATTTCCCTTTTACAAGTTGCTTAACCTCAAACCTTATGTCTTCTATATAAAACAATTCATCCTCTATATAAATGTTTGGAATGTTTTCCACAACAATAAGAGATTCGTAAATATTTTTGAGGTATGAATTCTAGTCCTCCAGGGGAATCACATTATTTTCTTTATTTTTACGAGTTAGGATTTGCCTCCAGAATCTCTTAGGATCTAGCTTAGATGGGTGCAAAATCTTTTCTTGCTTTCTATTTATGTAGTGCATTTTTTCCCTTTTAATTAGGGCTTTGTATCTATTTATCTTATTGAATTTTAAGGACTAATTAGAGGCATCCCTAATGGCTTTTATAGAAATTTTAAACTCGTTGTCATACCAAGAGTTGATTGCTCTATTTTGTTTTTTATATAACACCTTGCTAGAGAATTTGTTAATGGAAGTAGAGAGGGTTGTCCTAAAATTATGATAGAGGTCTTCAATATTTTTCTTATACGATAGGATATTTAATTAACTATTTAAGTGCTTTAAGAAAAGATCAACTTTATTTTTGTGAAAAACTAAGTGTCTTTGGTTACCAAAGATTTCTTTAATAGATATTTTGTGCAGGAAAAATGTAATGTTCCTGACTTGGCTAGTCTAGGAAACACTGCTAATGTGTGTGTAGGATCAAAGGTTTACAACATATAAATGATCATACAAATAATAAATGCGACAAAGGACTGCAAGTTTGTATTGTGATATCTCTGTGGATTACAAAAATGGCCGAATGCGGCTGAATACTGACAATATTCGACTAGATCAACATACAAAGGATCTTAGCCGAAATATAAATAAGCAACTGCGACTGAATAACAACACTCGGCTAGATCAAAAGACAAAAGGATCTTAGCCTGAATACAAATAAGCAACTGCGACTGAATAACAACACTCGGCTAGATCAAAAGACAAAAGGATCTTAGCCGGAAT
>ML781790.1:1175737-1190916 GCA_009831015.1 Picea engelmannii | reverse complement strand
CTCAATGTCACTTTCCGAATATAACACCTGTGACTGGAGTGACCTCTAGTAACCCTGTTTACCCCTCTTTGGCCCTGGCTATAGTCTAACGGGGTGGTTTAGACCATTAAGCCTCCTCTTCTGGAGATCCTATTTGGAAAGGGACATTACAAAAAAGTTCATAGTTAGGGATAAAGGTCTATGATCAGAGTCAAGCTCATGGTCATTTAAAAGGCCAAAATTTACTATTTGGTTGTATATGGGGATATTTGATATCACATAATTCATGACATTACTACCTAGCCAATGGATACAAGTCATTGAATTAGAATTTGGCTACTTCATTAGATCATTGCAAATTGTTATATCTTGTGAACTATAGAGATTGATTACTTTGGTACCAAATAAATTATCGGTTAGGTATTTAGAGTTTCTTTTGTACTTGTTAGCAAAAAAAGGGCCCTCATCTAGCCATAGGGGATTGGAGTTGGAATACATGCTTAGAAGAATAGCTTGATTAGTTGTAGTTATAACATTAAAGTCACCTAGCAGGAGGATAGTAACTTCATTTTTCAGGATGCAAATATCTTGTTCTAAGCTTTTGTAGGGACAATTCTTATCTAGATTGTTTTTTCTTATAAAAGTAGAATTGATAGGCGCGAAGTAACATATTTATACATAAATCTTCTTAGCATTAGTAGATGAAATATCCATCCATATGTATTGATTGAGAGGGTATTTCTTGTGAAGCCAATTGTGAGGATAAATGTTCATTTTTATGTAGCAAGCTATGCCTCCAATCCCTTTACATGAGGATTTCTTGTTCCATGCCGACCACAATACAAATCCTTCTATATTAGGAACCTTAGATTATTCATTTTCCCAAGTTTCAACTAGAAATATAATATCAATTTCACTCAAGATCCAACTTAATATAGGCCCTTTACTCCATGGAAAATCATGACAGTTCCATGAGTGTACCAAATTCCTATTTACTATCATCTTTCTCATCTCTATCCCTCATTACAACTTTTCAATTCCTAGTTATTGTCCATTTTCCTTTCTTCTTAGCTTCTTTTACCAAATTCCTATTTAGTATCATCTTTCTCATCTCTATCCCTCATTACAACTTTTCAATTCCTAGTTATTGTCCATTTTCCTTTCTTCTTAGCTTCTTTTACCTTTTGAACTTTGCTTACTTCATTTGTGATCTATTTTTAGCTCTTCCTTGAGTGTCCTAATCTTTCTTCTCTTTTATACCAAAAATAATGAGGTTCAAGGCTTCCAAACTATATGTGTTGGTTTATTATGTTTATTTATTACATATTACATTAAAGTTTTAACATATTTATATTATTTTTTTTAAATGTAGGACTATATATTTTTTTTCCTTGGAAAGCTCAACATGTCATTTGCAACATTGAACTGGGTGGGGAAAAACACCCCTAAACATAAACCTAATTGATAAATGTAGAAAAAACTTTTAATAAATAGTTTTAAAAATATATTTAAATGAATATTTTTATTATTATTAATAACATAATTATTAAAAATATAAATATTAATTTAAAAAATTAATATATTAAAAATATTTATTAATAATGTTTTAAATCATTAATAATAATAATGTTTTTTTTTTAATTAAATAATTTTTTTTTATTATTCATTGATTTTCAAAAATAGTATCAAATTCATTTTTTTTTTTATTATAAATATAATAATATATTTTTCCAATTTATTTTTATAAAATTTATAAAATTGTATGTTGATTTTAATGTTTATATTCAACATTTTTTTAATCAAATTATTAGACAAAGGATTTTTCTTTTGAAAAAATTATTTAGTCGTGTTCAAAAGATGAAGATCTTATTTGTTGTTTTATGAATTTTATAAAATCCTTTATGAATTTTATAAAATCCTTTAACAATTTATTAAGTATGGAAAATATTTTAAAAAGGTGAGATTTTTTCTAAGGTTCATGGTAAAGTTGTGATTAGGTTTTATAAAGTGATTTGTTGCTAAGCTGAAATGCATAGAATTTATTAAGTATGGAAAATATTTTAAAAAATTGAGATTTTTTTTGTAAGTTTCATGGTAAAGTTGTGATAAGTTTTATAATTAAATTTGTTATTAAAATGAAATATAATATTGGTGTTAAGAGAGAATACATTTTTTCTACCATACTTTTTTGACATCTATATTTATAAAATTGAATAATATTTAAAAAATTTAATGTACTAAAATTCATTGTTATTATTCTCTTATATGAAATAATGTATTTACAATTAATATAAATTGTTATTATTCTCTTATGTGAAATAATGTATTTACTATTTATATAAATTATAATCCCAAAATTAAGACAATTAAATTGAATAAAAAGGTTATCCTTGGATTTTATATAGGGACAACACTCTTGGAAAGGTGTATAGAACCATGATATTGAGAATTGAGAAGATAATCATAAGTACAATTTTATAATTAAAGTATTAAAAGGAGTTTTATTATTGATTGCAAAGTTTATTATAATTTTGAAAAAAATTAGAAATGTTCATGTTTAAAATTAGGAGAATAATTTTTTTTTAACATGTTATTTATAAATTTTTAACTTAAAAAAATTATTGACTAGTTTTTTCCTCAGGGAGAGCACATTTATGATTAGGTACTTTATGTATAAGAACAAGATAAATAACATGGATGATAAGAGACTCCCCAAAATCACCAACTGTTCAAGCTAGGATGGCATAATGATACCGAATGTCAAGTCTTGGCTAAATCTTTGAAGAATAAAAAAAGAAGTCTTGGCTAAATCTTTGAAGAATAAAAAAAGTTATTCTTTAGAATAGAGATGATATTAGAAATATTGTACAAGTTAAATTTAAGAAGAATCTATGACGTGATAAAGAATTAGAAGATAAAACCAAATTAAGATATTACAAGGAGGTGGCTAACCCTAATCTTGAAGATCAAAAGTATCTTTGTCACATTTGTGACACTAAGAGGGTTGAAAATGAAAAACACTTTGTGCTAGAGTGCCTTGCTTACACTCAAATTAGATCTCAATTTCAAAATATCTATCACATTACCAACCTTCCTAACCTTCTAAGTCATCAAAACTTTTTTGAAGGACCCAAATAAACCAATTGGCCACGTTAATGATCATCATCATAAATTTAAAGAGTCAATTTTTACTACTTTTAATTATATAATGATGATAATTAAGGTTTATCCAATTAATTTATGAAATCTTAAGAAAATAAATTCTTTAAATTTTTATTTATGTGTCCTAAATTCCTATTTATCATCATCATTCTAGTTTCTATCCCTAACAATAATTTTTACTATTAAAGAAAATATTTTATTATTAAATTTTTTCCCATGATTATAATTATAATGAATTTTTATGGTTGAAATTAAGTTAATTATATTGAAAATTATGTATGGTAAATAAGTCAATTATATTGAAAATTATGTATGGTAAATAAAGAAACTTATGCAATTTACATTTTAAAAAGATATTTATTAACTAGCAGAGCTGCTGAGAACGCCCAAAGGTATCAGCTGAGAATGTGTGTCCTAATATAAAACGTTTATGGTAATCTGAAACTTTTGGCTGTATTAGGTTGATAAATGGAACCCGTGGCAATTACATATCCTTACAGTAATTTTTTAATGTGATTAGGTAAATGTTAAAAAGTAAACATGTTAACGGATGCCTTGATAAATGCAAGAAAGTTATGAACAATAAATCTGACCCATTGATTTTGGAGGAAGACTAAGAATATGCCAGCATCTTCAATGCATAGCCATCATATTAAGGTTTAAGGTTAAATAAGGTTAAAAGATCATTAATTGTACCCATTAAGATTAAAAAAAAATAGATCAATATGCCTCCATATAAATGGCTACCAAAAGATTTATCTAAGAAACCTTTCCCAACCTGAAACTGTGAACAGTGTTGAAGAAACAGACGTAAGGAAATCTACAGGCATCTTGAAAACATCAGCTATAGATTATTGATTAGATTAATATTCATATCTCCTCTACGAAGAAAAGAGATATTGCACACAGCGCCGGACTCTCATACAGAAACCTGCGATGGAAGGTGGTATTAATAAGAATTGAGAGTTACTGTGGGCTTATGAGGCTGTTGTGGAGGGTGAGAGGTAATGGCGCGCAAAACGGCCACTGGCACCATGAGGGAAGAATCCTCCAGGAGATGATTCATTACCAGACGAGTATACTATCCTAAGAATTTCAACGGGAGTGCGAGCATAAGCAACAGAGTATTTATCGCCTGCAAGAATATTTCCGTTTGCCTTTCCCTCTGCTCCCATGGCAGATCCAACGAACAGACCTTCGTCAGCAATTTGGGTGTGTCCCAGAGAATTCCTAAGAGTAGAGATCCTGTCAGTGAATTCTGCCACTGTGTATGGATATGGCGCCACTTTCTCAAATACTCTTTCAAACAGCAAACCACGTATCACTGCATCTTGCCCAGATTCCACTCCAAGGAGCCCCGCTACCAGCTTTACACACATACACACAATCCAATCCAATCATTTATAACACTCCCTTCACTCAAAACTCAATGGCAAAAAACATGACAATAATTTACCCGCTTAGCAGTGGCAGATTGCAGTTGAGGATTAGCACCGACATAGCCTGTAAGTCCGACGTAGGGGATCAAATAACTTGCAAGCAGATAGTTGATACTGTTAGCGTAGGGATCGAAAGGAGGTCTCAAAGTTTTATGGAATGCGGCGTTGATGATACTGCCAAAATTTGCAGCTGTCAGATTGAGTTGGGGTCTGGGAAAGCCGGGCACGGTTTTCTTCAAAGCCCTGCGTTCCATTGCAGAGCAAAACAAATATTAGACAACAATAACATTAAACCTAAACCTATATAGTACCATTAGCACAGCCACAAACTAGTGGCTGGTGAAAGCTTAAAGGTTAATAAAATGAAAAGAAAGTGGTCATGAAATGAAAAGCACCGTTGTATATGGCAAGATATTATCAAATCTGTCTGTAACAAAACTTTAATCTTTGTTAATTATTCTGGCAATAGCTAGTCACCATAGTAAATTTTAAATATGATCAAATAAAAGTAAAAAAATAAATATGTAAATTTTATAATAGTGAGGAAGTTAATGGTTGAAGTCACAACCATTGATTTATTGGGATGACTAAGAATATTCCATCAATATTTTATTTTGTCTATATAAAACTGATTAAACACTAAAAACCTATTAAATATACCCATTATCAATAAATATAAAGATATATTATATCTATTTCTAATAACAGAAACCTACCTAAGGTGACCCACTTCTTGGTAGGCAAATTCCTTGATGACTTCGAGGACTAATGGATCCAGGTTAGCCTTCTGTGCGCCTATGGGAGGTGGTCCGCCGCTTACAAGCTCCGGTGCAACATGATCCAACCCGTAACCCAGGGCTGACCACAGGAAAAACTCAGCTTCTAAGTACTCTAAATTTAAGGGAAACTCAAGCCAGTCTACATCCCCGCCTGCAACTGGTCCAGGCTTGTAGCTGGCTTCACTGCTTGGCAATTGATTATCATGATAATCAGCCTGTGACGCCCATGCAGCTTTAAGTGATAGTAGTAGTATGGCCTGTAAATAGAAATGGAGTGTAGGCAGAGCCATTTTAGCTTTGGCGATTATGAGACAATAATAAGAATTGGAATGCTTGTAGATTTTTTTTAATGTCACGGTCAAGTTAGATATCAAATTGGTGTATGAGATCTCTTCTGCTCAGCCACTTAACTGGTAAAGTTTACAAAAGTATACATATTCTATCCCTTTTAGATTTGAACTTGTGATCTCTTCCAAGGAAATACATGTTCTTAACTATATATATAGTAATCCTCGATGAACCAAATTCTTCAATAAACCAAATTCTTCAATAAAAAGAATTGCGTTCACATATTGGCGAGATAAAAAAATAATAGCTAAATCTAAACAGCAGAGATTGTGTTCACATAGATGCGGAGGGATTGAGATGCCAGCAGAGGCAAATTTTCTATGCGAGTTGGTGTATTTTGTGATTGCATGAAATTAAGCGTGAAACTTCCCTTCCGTTAGTTAATTTATAACGAACAGAAAACTCATAACTCGTGACGAGCTCCATCCCTCCCTTTTCTTTCAACGTCCACTCGTCCACGCATCCCTGCAACTATATTTTATTTTGACTTTGGTAGTGGGAGCTGCTGAATTGAATGCAGGAATGTTGGTAACGCCCTTCAATACAGTACCAACTCCAAATGCAGACTCATAGGGTTAGGGTTTGCTGCTGTCCACGGCTTTTACTGTGAGACCGTAACATATTTCATGATGCCATTTTAATCTGCTCTCTCCCGTGTTATTTTAATCATGCAAATATCATTTTGCATTGAATTCAAAGCGAATCTGACACAGTTTGCTTTGACTGTAAAAACAATTCTAATCATGCAAGTATCATTTGAATTCAAAGTGAGCCTGATAGTGTGAAATAAGATTTGGATTGAGAAACCATTTTAATCATGCAAATATCATTTTGCATTTAATTCAAAGTGAACCGAATGGTGTGAACGAAGATTTTCAATAGTGGGCTTTTTAAAAATGTTTTCAATTGTCATTTTATTCTTTCGATTTTTATATTAGAAGAATTCTTATTCTAATGGAAAGTATTTAAGAAAGATATAGTTTAAATGTTTTTAGTTTTAGTTTTTTTCAGGTTGGCTATATTTTTTTGGGGATATTTGCCCAAAATCTGGTGATAAATTGTTAAAACAGTAGATTTGAGTGATTATTTTTATATAATTCAAGTACCTCAAAGGTTTTTTAGCATACTAAATCCATTTCTGCATTCAAAAATGGATTGTGAATAATTGAAAATAATGATTTCTTAGTTATGTCATTCCAACTAAAAAACTAAAAACTAAAATAGTTAGACAAAACCTTTAAGATGTTATTCTACTCTAACTTATTTAAAACCATAGATGAAATTTTAAGTATTATTAACCCATTTTGTTATTTTTCAATTTTATTTATTATAATAATATTATAAAATCTAAAACATGAGTCAAACCGCTGCCTTCGAGCCTCCCGCGTCTGAGCCGAGCGCCTCTTGGAGCTTGTCCTCGGGGCTTCCCCCTTTGGTGCGTTGCACCAGTTCTACTGAGACGCCCTAGACCCATTCGCCCAAGGGGTCACTCCTATGGTGAGTCCTTCCCACAGAGTCGTTTTCCCCTGAAGCCAGATGTAACCTTCAGAAGGTTGTTACTTGCCCAAGGAAAGAAGAAAGAAGGAGGAGTTGTTCCAAAGTTCGTTAAAAAACTAGATGAAGTCCCAGAAATCGATTTACCCCCACCCATCCTATGAGTGTGGTCGTTTCTCTTGTAGATCAAGCACTTGTAGGTCAGTTCACAGGGCTCTGGCCATCTCCACGAACAACTGAGACCTGGATTCAAAAAAATTGGAGGTCCCTGATATCAAACAATGTTACCAGCTATGCAGTCGGAAGAGGCTTCTTCCTGTTTGAATTTATTTCCAAAGAAGATCGGGATCTGATCTTTAGGAGTGGGCCTTATTTCATGGGACCACAAGGGCTCTACTTAAATCGCTGGACACCTGACTTCGATCCCGAAGTAGACGTGCCAAAGACGGTTTTGGTCTGGGTATGCCTACCCAACCTGCCAATCCATTGTTGGAACCTTTCCTCTCTGCAAACTATAGGAAACAAAATGGGAAGATACATAGACAAAGCAGACCCAAAAGGTCAATACTCGTGTGCCCAGCTCTGCGTAGAAGTCGATCTAGAAGTGGGTCTTCCTGAAGCAATCAAGCTAACTGTGGGAGAATGGAACCACTACCAAAAGCTGGACTACGAGAAATTTCCGTAGCTGCCATGAATACGAACATTTACAAAAGCAATGCGCAAAAACCCAGACCATGCAGAAAGAGAAAGAGTTAGGAGAAGGATGACAACAAGCGAAGAGACCCAAGGTAAACCCCAACCCTAACTCCAAAAAGGAAAAGGAAAAACAAAGAGGACAAAAGGATAGAGAAAACAGTTTTGCAATACTTGGGAGTCAAGAGGTGGAACCCGAAAGCAAAGAAAATACTGCAGAAAAGCAAGACAATTCAGAAGCGACACGCAAAAAAAACAAAGAAAATACTCCACGGCTAGAACCAAGAGAAATCCCCGAATCCCAATTATCAGAGACAGAGGAAGACACATCAGAAGAAGCTGAGGGGGAGGCTGAGATTGGTTTAACTCAGAACCCCTCGAAACCAGCTACCAGAGGAAGGAAAACAAAAAAGAAAAGAAGAGAAAGGGAGACATACAAAGAAAAACTATAAGGATCACAACCAACACTGGAAACAATGTTAAACCTAAGAAATACAAAGAACTAAGGGAAACCTTCTCATAGGACGCCCTCCAATCCAAAAAGCAGGACATGAAGATAATCTCTTGGAACTGTAGGGGTCTAGGAAGTCAAAGCAAAAAAATGCAATGAAAGACCTAATCCGAATCACAAACCTAGATCTACTACTAATCCATGAGACTAAGCTAGAGGAATATGAATTCCTCCAAACTAGTGCAAGGATGTGGAGAAAAGGAGCAGTGGTAGTGGTCAGTGCCAGAGGAGCCTCAGGAGGGATAGGCTCCCTATGGAACTCCTCAACACTCGAATTATTGAAGACAGAGCATTATACTCACTGGATCCTCACCAACCTTCTCCACAAGGAGTCAGGCATCTAGGTAAGCATTTTTAATCTTTATGTCCTTGTACTCCTCGAGGAAAAAAAAGACTGTTGGAATAAATTAAGAGAGTTTCTTAACATGCATCAGATTGAGAATATAATTATTACCGGGGATCTCAATGTCACTTTATCCCAAGGGGAAAAAAAGGGGGGAACCATTGTTAGAGATCCCATCCGTGAATGGGTTGAGGACATCATTCTTGATTGGGAATTGGAAGATATAAATCCGTCTAGAGGAAAATACACTTGGTCCAATAAAAGAAATGGCCCATGGCACATTGCAGCAAGGCTAGACAGATTCCTGGTCCAAAGCTCTTTCCTCCTGCTAGGCCTCATATTTGTGTCAAAGATACTCCCTTTCAGTGCCTCTGACCATAAGCCAATAAGTCTAGAAATCACCAAAGACTCCCCCCTGGGCCCGATTCCTTTTAGATTCAGCCCATTCTTGACCCATCATGAGGAGTTCACTGAGCTGGTCACCAGAGTTTGGAAGGATCCAGTTACAGGGTCACCTTTGTATGTGTGGGAAGAAAAGATTCTAAGGCTGAAGAGGGCTCTTAAAATATGGGCCAAAACTTTGAAATCACCTTCGACCCAAAGAGTGGAAGCATAACAACACCTGGAAAGGCACCAGCTAAAAATGGAAGAAAGTAACATCAGCCCACACATGTTGGAAACTGAAAAAGACCTCCATAGGAAGCTCCACACAGCCTGTAGGGAGGAAGTGTAAATGTGTTGACCTACACAGAATAGATCTATCTAAACAATGATACACACATTTGCAGAGAGAATTGGAAAAATAAGAAGAAGGAGAGAAAGTATGGAAATAATTCTCATTAACCGTTGTCACTAATGAATAATTTACACATGATATACTCTGTATAACTCAATGAGTTCAACTTGAGGTGAACCAAGTCACCATAGTGGTGGTCTAGAGTGATCTGGACACACACCAGTAGTTACGGGAGTGAACTTCCACCTATTCTAGTCTCTCAGGCAGTTACGAGAGTGAATTGCCACCTAGTTGAGTTAACTAGTCAACTAGTCTTCAGTTAAGTGACTGAACATAAAGTAGTGAGGAGTTAACTCAAGGAATCAAAGCTAATGCGCCACTTTGATGATGATACCAAGGAAAGGTCGAATTAGCATGGTGATGATCCCAATGCAACATTTAAACTCAACTCAACTAGTCAAACTGAGGTGTGAACTGAAAGAGAATATTCTCCAGGTGGAATATTCTCTCCTAAAATATAGGAGACTGGATGATGACTAATTATGACTAATGAACAAATAAAAACCTTAGGAAAAATAAATCCTAGGTGTGTGTGAAGTAATGAGTAATGCAGAGTCAGAGCAGAGGCCTAAGTGGGCACAGACTACTCTTCAGAATGCAGGGGATCTCATTGGTGATTCAACTGATACTAGGACGACTCGATCTGATTTCGAGGATCCTCCTATTGCACTCACTGCCACTGAACCATTGCCTTCCAGGCATCTTTTCTTGGTGCAGTCTTCAGATCCACAGTCTTATGGTGAGGCTGCTAGAAATCCCTTTTGGGAATCCGCCATGCAGGAGGAGTACAACTCCCTCCTCGAGAACCAGACTTGGGATCTGGTTCCCCTTCCTTATGGGAGGAAACTTGTCAGATGCAGATGGGTATACATGACCAAGAGTGCAGCGGATGGACAAAACAACATATACAAAGCCAGGCTTGTCGTCAAAGGCTTTCAGTAGGTTCATGGTATTGACTATGATGAGACCTTCGCTCCAGTAGCGAAGACGGATTCCATACGATTGGAACTTGCCATTACGACAACCAAGGGATGGGAAGTCCATCAGATGGACATGAAGAATGCATTTCTTCATGGTAATCTCTCTGAGGAGATCTACATGGAGCAGCCCCAGGGATTTATGCAGGACTCATCTTTGGTCTGTCGACTGAAGAAGTCACTTTATGGCCTCAAGCAGGCTCCGAGGGCATGGTATGCCAAGATAGACTCCTACCTATTGTCACAAAAATGTGTACGTTGTAAATCAGACCCGAATGTATACATTCTTAGGACGACTGATTCACTTCTACTTTTAGTTCTGTATGTCGATGATTTGTTGATCACCGGTTGCTCGACTTCAGCGATTGCTGCAGTCAAGAGGATTCTTCATGACAGGTTTTTGATGACGGGAATGGGTCCACTACACTTCTTCCTTGGACTTGAGAATAGTCAAGATGCATTAGGCATCAAATTGTCTCAAGCCAAGTATGCATGGTATCTCCTTGAGAGATTTCACATGACAGACTGCAAGTCTGCTCCGACTCCTTTCCTCTCAGGAGTCAAACTAGAGGATGGCGGGGAGACTCTACTGGTTGACAACACATTGTACAGACAGCTAGTGGGGAGCTTGTTGTATCTCACACACTCCAGACCAGACCTCTCATATGCGGTTGGTGCAGTTTCCAGGTTCATGTAGGAGCCGCATGAGCTACATTGGAAAGCTGCAAAGTGTATCCTTCGATACGTACAGAGCACCATCACCTTTTGGATTCATTATGCAACAGACTCTACATTAGATCTCATTGGGTTTACTGATTCTGACTGGACTGGCGATAACATTGATCGCAATTCCACATCTGGTTACTCACTCAGTCTTGGTTTCGAGCCTATCTGTTGGTTGAGCAAGAAGCAAGCTTCCATTGCTCTATCTTCAACCGAGGCAGAGTACATAGGGGTAGTTAACATAACCATTCAGGTTATGTGGCTACAACATTTTCTCACTGAGTTGGGTATTCAGTTTCATCGATCGATCGTCATCTGGTGTGACAACCAGAGCACTCTGAAGTTCTGCAGAGATCCAGTTCAGAGGCAGCGGATGAAGCACATCGAGATCCACATGCACTACATCCGGGACTTAGTACACGAGGGGATCATCGACTTACAGTTCTGTCCTTCAGCAGAACAGACGACATACATTTTCACCAAGACCTTCATTGAGAATAAATTCCATTCTCTGCGAGGTCATCTTGGAGTGAAGGACACAGTTGCCTAGAAACTGTAGTTCTTCTTTTTACATACATTGTACCTTGAGGGGGGGTTTTTCCCATGAGGTTTTCCCTCTTTCCTCACTTTATTTTTAGTGTATCTTTTGTACTTGGGTACCTAAAATGGCCTCGTTGCTGAGACCCAATCTTTATTTTCACCATAGTGATGTTCAGGGGGGGTGTTGGAGTTACTTCAACAGGAAGAAGAATACTGGCGTCAAAAATCTCGAAGCCTCTGGCTAAAATTTGGAGATAAAAATACAAGCTTCTTTCATAAGCAAGCAAAGGCCAACCAAAATTACAACTCTGTCAAGGAAATTCAATTCTAGAATAAGATTGTCATGGACTTTGAAGGAATCAAGCAAGCTGCCCACCTCCATTTCAAAGGGATTTACACTGAGGACACCCCCACAGAAATCCAACATCAAATTCTCAATTTAATCCCTTCAATTGTCAAACCGAGAGCCAATCAACAACTTACTACTCTAGTCACCTTGAAAGAAGTGAAAGCAACCTTGGATAGTCTGGCCCTTGATAAAGCTCCAAGGCCTGACGGATTTATAGCCCGGTTCCTTCAAGTTTGTTGGCCAATCATAAAGTAGGATCTGCATAAAATGGTATTAAAATAAAAAAATTGCCACAAGATTGGTGGAAGCACTAATTCTGCGTTCTTAGCTTTAATTCCTAAAGAAAAAGGAGCCTCTTCCTTTGACAGATTTCATCCGATTTCCTTGTGCAACATTGGCTACAAAATTATCACAGAAGTAATCGCAAACCGACTCAAGGGTATGCTTCCAACAATCATTCCAGAGAATCAAGGAGGTTTCATCAAAGGAAGGCACATAACTGACAAGATAATTCTGGTTCAATAAGTGATCTATTCAAGCATGCAACGGGGCGAAAAATGTATGATTGTGAAACTAGATCTAGCAAATGATTTTAACAGAGTAAGGCATGTGTTTTTGTTTCAGGTATTGCAAAAATATGGCTTCAATGCTTCTTTCATCTAATGGATTAAGGCTTGTATCGGGACTCCCTGGATCGCTCCGTTAGTCAATGGCAGAGCAATAGATTTCTTTCAGGAAACTAGGGGGATTAGTCAGGGATGACCGTTGTCCCCTTTTCTCTATGCCATTCAAGCCTCAACGCTAGCCTTTCAATTAGAACACTGCCGCTCCCAACAAGAAGTAATGGGCATAAAAATTGCAAGAGGGGTCAAAGATATAAACCATGCTCAATTTGTCGACGATACACTACTCTTGGGAGGAGCTAGTACCATCATAGCTCTCAAATTCAAGCAACAATTAGACCTATACAAGGAAGCTTCGGGGAGGCAAATAAACTACAGGAAGAGTAAAATATTTGGGTGGAACTGCAAGCCAAGGGAAATGGTGGAAATATATAGAATCCTGGAGATGGAAGGGGAAACTCAATGGGAATCATTCAAATACTTAGGTGTCCCTATCTTCAAATGCAAGCCCAAATATTCCCATTGGTCTCCTGCTGTGGACAAAATAAAAACTAGAATTCAAGCGTGGGGAGCCTCCTAGTTAAACTTGGCAGGGAAGTTAGTCCTCCTCAAATTGGTGTTGCCCGGTATTCCAATATATCAAAGCTCTATCCTATTAGCTCCATCTGGATGCATAATCAAAATCGAGTCGGTTGTAAGAATATTTCTCTAGAAAGGGGACCAACAAAATGAAAACAAATTTCCTTTAGTGAGTTGGGGGAAAGTAACAAAGCCTTATACAAAAGGAGGTCTTCAGATAAGAGAGTCGAGAGCCCAAAATCTGGCGCTAGGGGCCAATCTCCTTTGGAACCTAGTCTCTAGCAAACTCACCTGGAGCAAGAATTCTCTGTGGAAGAAATATTAATCAGGCACTAGAAGGAGGTGTCTCAACACAGCCCCAAAAGTCTCAAAGGGATCGCCAATTTTCACAATTTGTCAAAAACCATCAGGGTCCTTTAGTCCCCATCTAACTTGGATACTAGGAAACAGAGAAAACATTCGGATTTGGGAGGACTCGATCCCAGGAGAGCCTCCCTTAGATTCCGTCCCGGGCACCAACAACTTAAATAATTTTCTCCATGCCCAACAGTGTAACACGATTTGGGACATTTCAAAGTGGAATTTGGATGCAAACAACGACTAGAAAGAATGGAAACTACCGAGAAGTCCAAGCCACCTCCACGTTGAAGAAAGTCGATTACTCATGCTCCTCCAGGGGAAATCACCGATCGTTGCAAATAAGAAAGACAGTGTTAAAAACCAAATATCAATGTAGCATAGAAAAACCTCAGAATAAGTACTCAACGCCTTGAAAAAGAGATAAATTCAAGTAATAAGCCTCTTCGAGGGGGCAACCTCCTTATGCCCACATAAATGTACAATTACAAGATGATTCAAAATGAAAATGTCTCCTTGGTATATATAGGAGACTAGGAGGTATAATTACAACTAATGGCCTAAAACTGACATAAATAAAATAACATTACTAATATAATATGCCCCAATTAAGGGGTGATGAGCCACTATTTATGGATTAACATGCCCCTCCCCTTGAGACAAATGTTGTCTGCAATGCTTGAGTAACTATGGATGCTTCTGTATAAAAGAATCATCTTCCCAAGTGGAATATTCAGCCGGTAGTTTCCTCCATTTAATGAGATACTCTGAAATGGATCTATTCCTCAACTAGCGAATTCTTGTGTCAGTGATGGCTTCAGGCTCCAATATGATTTTTCCTTCCTCATCAAGTTTTGGCAATATAGTTTGAAATGTGATCTTGTCACCTATAACCTTCTTTAAGCATGAAACATGGAAAACTGGGTGTACTCGTGAAGATGCAAGCAACTCTAATTTGTATGCCATAGTACCAATCTTTTGCAACACCTTATAAGGGCCATAGTACTTTGGTGATAATTTATTATCCTTCTTGGCTTGCTTGAGGGACATCTGTTTGTATGGTTGTAGTCTTAAAAACACCCAATCCACTACTTCAAAACTTCCTTCACTACGATGTTGATCTGCTTGTTGTTTCATACGATTTTGTGCCATGGTTAGGTTGTCCTTTAATATTTGGAGAACTTGTTGTTGATGCTTGATGTGATCTTCCACTGCTTGAACCTTAGATTTTTCTTTTAGATAAGAAGTTATGGAAGGAGGGTGGTATCCATAAAGTGTCATAAATGGTGTCATTTTTGTTGTTGTATGAAAGGAAGTGTTATACCACCATTCTGCCAAGGGTAGCCATTTGAACCATTGTGTTTGTTTATCAGAGACAAAGCAACGAAGGTAGCCTTCTAAACATTTGTTCACTATCTCGGTTTGTCCATCAGATTGAGGATGATAGGATGAGCTATGAGCCAATTGAGTACCCAAACAAGAAAATA
>ML781790.1:1154866-1173238 GCA_009831015.1 Picea engelmannii | reverse complement strand
AGGTTGAGGTGTTTTAGAAGAAGGAGCATTATTCTCTCTATAGATGTTAGGATTGGTCCTTCTAATAGCCATAGCCATATTTTTACTTTCAACATTTCTTGCCACCCTAAATGCATTCTCCAATGATTTGGGTTCCCAAAGGCAAACCTCATGTTGAATGTTATCTCTTAAAGTTCCTATGAATGCATCAATCAAGTACTCATCTGGAATAACTGTTACCTTTATATTCAATCTTTGGAAGTTCTCAATGTGCTCTGTAACTGAACCCTTTTGCTTGAGATTTATCAATTGGCTAAATAAGGTATTGCTCCTTGTATCCTCATAGTGTGCTATCATTTCTTCTGTGAAAATTGTCCAAGTGATAAGTGATTTGCGAGAACACAACCATCTATACCATACAAATTGATTGGGTTCTAAATATAAAGAAGCAATTCGTACCTTTTGTGTATGTGGCACATTATGTAGATCAAAGAATTGCTCCATCTGAAGTATCCATGTGATAGGGTCCTTGACATCAAACTTCCTCATATCAATTTTAGGAACGTGGTTGGTCTTCAACCCAAATTTAGAGTTTCTCCATTCTTGATTCACCTTCCTTGTGTCCTCATCATGAATTTCATGGGATACATTTGCACTTTCAGGTGTCCTCTCTATTACGAAAATTTTCAATCCTTCCATGAAACCATCCATCTTTGCCTCCAACTTAGCTTCCATCTCTTTTAGTTCATCTTTTGTTACTATCTTCTTTTGTAAATCATTTAAGTCCCTACGCATTTCTTCACCTTCATCAAGAGTCCAAGTAGGATTGTCTGGAGGCTTATTTGGTGTAGAATTTCCCTTTTTGGGTGGCATGTTGGCCAAGTATCACTTTTGAACCTTGATTTTGAGGTGGTTCTGTTAGACAATCTTTCTTCTATTATGTCTCCAAAGTTTTGGCCCTTCTGGGTATAAAACTTTATTTTTTGTAGTTCTCTGATATTTCTTCTCTGCAATTCCATAGGTCAGATCAAAATTGGATGTGCCAAGTGGAATTTACGGTAGCTTCCCCACAACTTGTTGTTTTTTGGACTTTTCAAGAGATATCACTTGTATAGCGTGCACCGCACAAAATAATTGATATAAAATTCTGAAACTCATACCGGAAATACTATAGACTATCCACTATCCAATAAAACTAGTCTCATGCAATTTGTATACTTTAGGAAGAAGTTATAATTGTTTTACTTGGAACAACTTCTTGAGACTAGTCAATAGGACTAGTCAGATACCCTATCTTCCACAGGGTGTATCTACAAATGTAAGATGACCCAGAAGATGAAATTTTTACCACAGATAACTTACTAATTTATGTGAATAGCCTCTAGATTTTAGGGTCTGAAATGTTACAGAAAATTTTTTATAGCGAAAATTCCGCAATGACTCAGTTCAGGAAGATTCCAGAACCTTATATTGCACAGGCTGTAACTCCGAAAGTATAAGGTCTCAGGAGCTGAAATTTTAACCCAACGTACCTTGATCCATCTAATAAATACCCTCAAAGCCATTCCTTCTGACATATTGTAGAAAAATAGTTATAGTGAAAATTCCAAGGTGTCTCAGATGTAGCAGCGAAACCCCAAGACCTTGAGCTCTGATACCATATGTTAAGAACCAAATATCAATATAGCATAGAAAAACCTCAGAATAAGTACTCAACACCTTGAAAAAGAGATAAATTCAGATAATAAGCCTCTTCGAGGGGGCAACCTCCTTATGCCCACATAAATGTACAGTTACCAGATGATTCAAAATGAAAATGTCTCCTTGGTATATATAGGAGACTAGGAGGTATAATTACAACTAATGGTCTAAAGCCGACATAAATAAAATAACATTACTAATATAATATGCCCCAATTAAGGGTTAATGAGCCACTATTTAGGGCTTAATAGACAAAAGGGGACGGGGACAACATTTTGGCTCGTACACAGTCTCAGAGGGATACAACTTCGCCAAAGAAACTCTGAATGTGCCCCCCAATCCGACCCTGTGGAAAGAAGTCTGGAATTATAAATCCATTCCGAAAATCAACATGTTCATCTGGACACTAGCGCACAACGCCATTCTCACTAGAGATAATCTCAAAAGAAAGGGATGGGAAGGCCCCACACGTTGTCCCCTCTGCGTCTCAAATGAGGAAACTGTGGCACACATATTGTTGAATTGCTCATTCACCTGGGAGGTTTGGCAGCTGGTGTGAGCTCCTTGGACAACTCAAGTCACTCTCTTGGATGAGATATCCAACCTTCTTCTAAACTGGTAGGCGCTATGCCCCTTTCCCTCATGAAGAAAGACCAACTAAAAAGCTGTTGGGGGTACCTTCCCAAGTTTATTTGTTGGAAAATTTGGTTAGAACACAATGCCCGAGTCTTCCAAGGGAAAGCTGCTAGAGAGGGCTAAGTGAGTGCAAAATCCAAAGCAATGTTGGGGGACTTTCTGTCATCCATCAAATTGCCAGCAAATGAAGACAAGTTAACTCCCATCGAGGAAGAATGGTTGTCAAGCCTTATCCCAAGTGCTTTGAAAGTGTCAACTGCTCCTCAACCCTCTTCTTACAAGTGGGAAATCAGGTTGGACCCATCAAACTTCACAAACTGGCACAAATCCATCCAAAGGCATAGTCTTTTCTTTGACGGATCTTCTAAAGGAAACCCCGATGAGGCTGGTGGAGGAGGGGTGATTATTGTCCTCGAGGAAATAAAGGTGCTTTCATACTCCTAGGGAATCAGCAAGGACACAAACAATACAGATTAAGATTTATCCCTCTGGCAAGGTTTATATCAAGCCCAACTCATGAACATCACGCACCTCAATGTCTTTGGAGACTCTCGTATCATCATTCAAGCTCTCTCTTGTAAGAACCTCACCAAACATATGAGGCTCGGGCAAATCCTTCAAAAAATTAAACTCCTTATGTCCACCTTCCGTGACATCCATCTATTCCACATTCTGCAAGAATTAAATGGCGAAGTAGATAAAGAAGTTAACAAAGCAGTATTGCTAAGCAAAGGAGTTTTGTTACTAGACGATATCGAGGGATTAGATAAATTACCTTAATCTAGTGAACGAGAGCCATTCCTGAAGTCCCAGTTGAGACTGCCCTATGAAGACTGAAAGTAATTGTGCCAACAATTTTCTGTTGTTTTCTTAATATATCCCATATCTGTTCTTGTTAAAAAAAAAAATATTATAAAATCTAATATACTTATAATAAAAATTATATTTATAAAATAAGGTTTTTATTGATTAGAATATGTTTTTTTCCAGAAAAAATACGATGTATGATGTATGAATTGTTATGTAAGTATTAAGGAAAAAGATATAAAAATATAATGTTGGGAGTGTTATAATATAAATATTAATAACATAATTAGAGTGAGGTAATTCAATTTGTTCAAGATTATTTCAAGGTGATGATCATTTTTAAGTTTTTGGTTTTAATATGGTTAAGATTGATTGAGTTTCTTTGAGTTACCTTATATTTGAATATTTTGGAGTGTGGCGGCCATAACAGACATGACTTGGAGTTTCTGGCTCAACCTGTGGGATTAGGTAGGAAATATTCAGTGGTTTGTGACTAGGATGGCAGATCCAGTCGACATCTTGTGGGTAGACGAGGATGCATTATGGGTCAACGAAGGGTTGTTCCTGGAAGATGACACCTACAAGTTGATGTACAACTGTATGTGCCAGGTGTCATGTGGGACTATGCCAGATGTCAAGATTCTTGGACGACCAACAGAGAAGGCTCGACAAATGTCCACAGATCTCCGCAGTGGAAGCTCACATGGCCCCTGTCATGTGATGGGCACAAGCCAGAGTGAGGAAAGGCACATGGGTGAACTCCCTCGGGCCGATTGCTCCCCTGCTTCACCTAAATCCTCTTCCATCACTTCCTATGGTGTATTTTCGTCGGTAATACCCGAGAGGAAACCTCCTTCGTGTGTGGGTGGTGCTAGATGTAACAAAGCGTATGGTAGTATTGCTCGTTCACTTCGCAAACATAAGAGTTTGAAAGTTAAAGAAGCCAAATATAGTTGTGTTCTCAACATAGATGTTGCAATGAACAGGGTTTCGAGCTTAGCCAAGAAAGCCTTAGTTGGAATTTTTTTTTATATCAGAATGAACAAGAACCAATTGGTAGACTGGGTATTAATATTTTGGAAGCCACTCGTAGGGTATAGCTCGAGGTTTTGCCTCCTTTCTAACCATTGTATGGTATTTCATTTTCTATCTGAGGGGGATATGCAATGAGTTATGAGTTCTCCTTGGATTAATAGAAGAGGAATTTTAATGCTTAAGAGATGGTACCCAAGATTTAACCCACTTTCTGAAAGTTTTTCGAAAATATGTCTTTGGATGCTACTCCCTGACTTTCCTATCGAGTTTTGGTCTGTCAAAATTTTTGAAACCATTACTAAGTCGGTTGGGAAGTTTATTTTCTTTGATGACCAATTGCTTCGCTGGAGTAACAAACGACTCGCTTGGGTTCATGTGGAATTCGATCTAGACAGGGGGTTACCAGAAGAAATTGATATCCATATAGGGGATACCCACATCCGTCAATATATTGACTATTGGAGGGAACCATTCCATTGCCATCCCTGCTGGAAACCTGGTCACCTTAAAGCGAAGTGTTCAGCTTCCTTGGAGCACCGAATTGAACAAGAGCAACAGGGGATGACTGAAGACCAAGCTAGATTTTCCTTCCCTGAGATTTTTGACAAAGGATCATTCCTTGGTAAGATTCAACTGTTCTTCCCTTCCTTCTTCAAAAATATTTCCTTCGAAGAGATTGATTATTTAAGAACTAATGAAAATTGGGTTCTTGAGATTTTCGAAGACTTTTGGGACATTCTTATGAAGAATTTTAACGATCTGGGTGTCCATCCTGGCTTAGAATTTAAGGGTTTGGGTGGTGTAAACAATCCTCATTGCTCTATTAGTGATACACAACATGTTTCCCCCCGAGGTTGGGATTCTTCTAATGACATTTCGATCAATCTCGTGAGTACTTGTAAGTTATTATTAGAAGGTATGGGTCAACGAGGTACAAGAACCTCCAGCCCCTCCCCCTCTCCAGTGGTTTCTGAATGTCCTACTATTCCTTATGGTGGTGAAGGCATGGCCTCTGAATTTCCTTCCTTACCATCTGGTGGAGATTGCATTACTAAAGACACTCTGTTAAATTTATGTTTGACCCTTAAGGCTAAGGCTATCGAGGCCTTATCGCCCTTGCTCCTTAATATCTCCAACATTGCCTCGAAGCCTTATTCCACTTCATCTTGTTCCAATGTGACAATCAGGAAAAATTCTCAGCCCCATATTCCAAAGAAACCCCCTGGGGCTGTTGAAGGCGACTTGGCACAATTTGGAGTGTTATCCCCTGTTATTGTACAATCTGATTGTTCTCTAGATCTTGTTCTCCTTGTCTCTTTGCATTCATATTCTGATAGAGATCCCATCTCGACCCTTAGAGAAATCCAACCAACCTCTATCGTTCCATTGTGATAATCTTTTCTTTCAATCTTCTTGGGTTTGGGGGACCCACAAAAATTGCATCCCTCAAATTTCTTCTGAAGCAGGTTAATCCTGATATTGTCTTCCTTCAATAAACCTTGGTGGATGGTGAAAATGATATTTTTTTTTTCTTCAGTGTCTTCTGATGTGGAACTCTGTCACTCTGGACCCAAATGGTCATTTTGGTGGTTTATTGGCTGGGTGGAACCCTGCATTTGCTGAGCTGCGTGCATTTGGCACCAATGTAGGTATATATCTGGAGGGCAGATTCAAACATTCTGCTGAAAAGGTGAAACATATCAATTGTTATGCGCCATTTAAAGAAAGGGAAAGTTTTTGGCAGCCCCTTTTGGATTCTGGATTGCTGAGTGAAGATGGCCTTATAGTTGGGGGGGATCTTAATTTTACTCTTTCTGGCCGGGAGGTGTGGGATAAGTCGGCTAGAAATGACCCTCTTGCAAAATAATTTTCTAATATCCTACAAACAACTAGGTTAGTGGACCTCTAACCGATCCAAATGGATCCTACATGGAGGAATGGCAGAGCTGGAGCGACAGGTATCTCAAAAATATTAGACTGGTTCCTCATTGATGAAACCCTCCTCAACAGTCATTGTAAAATCAGAACGTGGATGATAAATCCACCATATCGGATCATAATTTGTTCTGCCTACAAATTTAGAAGTCTTCTCATAAATTCGTCCCTCCCTTTAAATTCAATAACACTTGGATATCTGATCCGGATTTTACATCCCTTATTAAGAATACTTGGAAATCTATGGAAAATTGGTCGGATATATCCTCTATCCATATGTTGTGTGCAAAATTGAGAAACTTAAAAAAAGCTGTCGTTCTTTGGCAGACAAATAAAAAGAAGCAACTCCACTCATAACTTCTTCACATCGAACAAATTATGTCATAACTTTTCAAGAATTGTCCGTCTCAGGTGTTCGAGCAGGAAGATTTGAACCTCCTCAGGTCCCTTAAACAAAGGAAGGATAAGATTGTAGAAATGGAAGAATCCACATGGAGGTTCAGAAGTCGAGCAATTTGGATTGAAAAGGGTGACAAAAATACAAAATTATTTCATAAATTCGCTTCTCAAAGAAGATGTCAAAATACAATTTGGGATATAGCTAACGAGGAAGGAAACTACAAATCTACATAAAAATATATTAAGGAGATTACATATAAAAATTTCAAATCCCAGTTCAGTGCAATAGAGGAAGAGGACACTTGCAATCAAATTAAAGTACTCAAGGATGTGCCCAAGTTCTTCAATGATGCAAAAAGCGATGAGATAGGTAAACCGATCACTTTAGAGGAAGTTAAGGAAATTGTTAGTAGAATGCTAAAGGATAAAATCCATGGCTCAGATGGGTGGACACAGGAACTCTTCCATAATTTCTTTGACATTATGGGGGAGGATCTTCTCAGGGCAGTTGAGGAATCCAAATGTTCAGGTCATATTCCGGGTGCTCTCAATGCTACTTTTTTCGCCCTAATTCCTAAGGTGAGAAAGCTAGAATCCTTCCATGATTTCAGGCCTATAACCCTCTATAATTTTTTTTATAAAGTTATATCTAAGGTCATTGCCTCCCGACTAAAAGGAAAACTAGCCTCATGCATCTCCTTCGAATAGTTTGGCTTCCTTAGAGATAGATTGATTTTTGATGCTGTGGGGATAGCCCAAGAGTGTTTACACACTGCTAAGTCAAAGAAGTTAAGTTCAATTATACTTAAGTTGGACTTAAAGAAGGCATATGAAAAAGTGAGCTGGCAAGTTCTGCAGTTATTACTAATTCAGATTGGATAAAAATGGCAGGTTGCTCAATGGATTATGGTTTGTGTAACAAATGTAAGCATGGTAGTTTTGATAAATGGTTCCCCTACGAAATTCTTTAAGAGATATTGAGGTTTACGGAAGGGGTTCCCTCTCTCCCCATTGTTGTTCCTTTTGGTTGTCTAGTGTTTTAGCAGACTAATGAAAAAGGTCGTGGAAGTAGGGACATTTCATGGCATCAAAGTCGCTTCTGAGAATATCATCTCTCATATTTTTTTTTGTCAATGATGTTCTCATATTAGGCATTAGAAATTTTGAGGATTGGATGGCATTTCAATCTATTTTAACAAAATTATGTCTAGCCACAAGTATGGATGCTAATTTCCATACGTCGTGCTTCCTTGCACAAAATATTGATTCAAGTCTAGAGCAAAATTTGCAGTCATCTTTTAATATACAAATTATTAGTATTGACGAAGGTATGAAATACTTGGGTTTTTATTTAAAACTTAACAATTACAGAGTGGGATTGGAACTGGATGATTCAAAAATTTGAGAAGAGAATTGGAAACTAGTCCTTCTATTGGCTCTCCATGGGAGGCAAGCTTATTTTAGAAAAATCTGTATTATAAAGACTTCTTGTGTACTAGATTAGTCTTGTCAATATTCCTTCCTCCATCCTCCACATGGTCCAAAAACGCATTGCTAAATTCATTTGGAGAGGTGCTAGAAAATCTACAGGCTTCCACTTAACCAAATGGAAAAAGATCACTAAGCCAAAGGAATATGGTGGTTGGGGTATTCGTAATATATATTGGGTCGCTCAGTCTTTAGCTGCAAAGTCATGATGGAGAGGGATATTCGAAAAAGGATTGTGGAATTCAGTGCTAAAAAATAAATACCTTAAAGGTATCGACTTGACTTCTTGGTTGTGCAAAAACGAATGTAAGTTCTCAGTAGCCTCTGTTATCTGGAAAAATTTCATGAACTCTCTACCTCTTATTAAGCAGTGGCTGTCTTGGTCGATAGGATGTGGAAACCAAGTCATTCTTGGGTTAGATCCTTTCATTGGAGGTAATACGTCTTTCAGTCTCTCAGGTCCTCTAATGCATTATCTAAATAATGTGCATATATTCTCTTTAGCACAGGTGGCTATTCCAAATGGTGTTGGAACTAATCAATTTTGGCTTGAGGCTAATCATCTTGGTCTGTCAGGCAAGATGGCTATAGAGTGGAACAACTTTCTCATTATGTTGCGAAGCAGTGGAATCTCTCTTAATAATTCAAGAGATGAGCTTGTTTGGTCATGGAACAGAGTGAAGGGTTCTGTAACTACCAATTTAGCATATCAATCTTTATCATATATTAATCTCTTGGATTGCAATAGATGGTGGTATAAGGTTATTTGGAAAGTAAATATCCTAGGTAAAATTATTTGTTTCATGTGGATTTGTTTGATGGACTATATTCTTACTGGTATTCACAATCTATTTGGAAAGATATCCTAATTTATCTGAAGATTCCAGAAGCTTGGAGTTGCTCTTCTTTAGAAGATAATATATTACAATGGTTCACTACATATCCAAAGTTGCGACATGTTCCTTTTCTGGTGTTATGGGGCATTTGGAAGTACATGAATAAAATATTATTTGAGAATTGGCCCAGGCAGGATTCCAGAATTGTCACTAAAATCCTTCTTTCATTTAAAGAATTCACAAGGGCTTGTGAAAATGACAAAATGGAATATATTCTCAATCCAGTCTATTTTGATGATCTTCCTATAGGGTTATTTGATGGTGTAGTTGTTGTAGGTTTATGTGGTATTGGTATTTTTCTTAAAATTAGTTCAGATCACTTCTTCAGAGTTCATTTTGATGGTGGTGAAGGAAACAATATGAAAGCAAAGATCATGGGATTATGTGGTCTCTTACACTTTTCATCTAGTTTATCCATAAATAAGATGATGGTGGTTGGTTATTCGAAAGTGGTTATTGATTGGATAAATGACAAAGAACATCTGAATCTGATATATCTAAATGCCTGGAAGGATAAAATCAGGAGATTAAAATATAGTTTTGATGGAATCAAATATATGCATGTGCACAAGAAATTTAACTTTGAAGCAAATTCATTTTCCAAAAAAACTTTGGATTGTTCTATTGGATGGTTGTTTTTTGAGGAATATATAGAAGGATCTGTAGTCAGTGAAGATATATACTTTTTGTTCTAAATACATGAATACACATATGATATTATAGATCTAGTTGTTAGCGATATTGCGATGATATGAACTTCTCATATTTTGTATTAGAAAACATTTTCTAGATTGAAGACAATAGGATCATGGATAGAAAAGGTTATAGACTTTTGTCGAACTGTAAAGAGAACATCATCTTAATTGATCCATATGTATTTGAAAGGTTCACTTGATTCTTAATAGAATAGCAGTGAAACTGCTTTTTTCTGCATGAAAAAACAATATTTGAATATTTTGGGAAAGATGAAAGATATTCTTACATTTCTCTTGAAAACAAGTATCAATAAAACGTATACAAAAATATAATGATTGTATTGTTTTTCATAAAATAAGTAGTAATTTTTTATTTTATTATAAATATAAAAAATATATTTCAAAAAGACCTCTAGACACACAAAATCACTTTGATAAAAAGTGTTCAAAAATTTCTTCTAAAGAAAGAAAAACAATACATATTATGTTGTAAGGGTTCCTCCAAAGAAAGGAAAACAATACCTTTTTTTTTTAAATTTAGTCCATGGACATTGAGTCCATTTTTATATATCAATGGAAAACACCCCAAAACTAAGAATATCAAAAGATAACCCCAACAAAAAAAACAATCCATATCATAACTTCCTGGGTAAAAACAACAACATTTGATAAAGATATTCATAGATTCTTAGTATCCACAAAAAATCATTCATATATAGATTGAATTATTGTTGGCATAATAGTACTGAAATCTCTAAAATGTGAGAGAAATAAACGTAATTGACAAATTCATTCCAAGAGTTTTTCTTTATCAAAAATTGGCCCTAAATACATTTTATTCATTCATATGGTCCCCTTCATCCAATCTATAACAAGCTTAGAGTCACCAAAGGCTCAAGAATTTGGGAAATAATTTTCTTGATAGCTAACCTCAACAAAATGGCTAAGGCATGACATTCAACCTAGTTGATGGTACCTACTCCTAGACCTATCCTAAAATAGATTTTGTGTGTCTAATAAAATTGTTGTACCACTTGGGCCACACACCTTGGGGTTCCATGGTAAGCCCTATCAAAAGAGGACCATGAATTTGATTTATCAATATAATTTATTTGTCTTGACCTATTTTATTTCTAGCAATCTAGATTCCCTTATAAGTGATTTCATGACAAACTTGGAATAAAGAAATTTATTTGTTTTACAACATTCGTGAATTCCTTGCTAGAGAAAAGGCCCAAGAAACAACCAGTGGTAGAGCTCTATTTTCCTTTATGGATTTGTCCTCAGACCACTACTACAATGACTCTATTACTAATTTCCTTTAGTAGGCCCTCTTCAACTTCACAAAGAGTGATCATTTGAAAGAGTGCAAATGTATCCTTTATAGAAACTCCTAATGACTCTTGACCTTCTACCTAATTGACTCTAGGCCTTCCACCTTCACTACTCTTAGCCTTCTAGATTCTACCTAATTGACTCTTATACTTTCACCTTCACAGCTCTTGGCCTTCCTATTATACTTGGATAACTTTATCTTTAATTTTTGTCCTCATTCCAAATAGAATGTTGTGGACATATTTTAAAATAAAATAATTAAAATTACAATTTATCTATCAAAGTTATCTTTCTCCCTTATTTTTCTTCTTCGTAAACTAGACAATAGTTTTCAAGCACCAATTTATCTCATGGTTTCAATGAAGAACATGCACATGTAGAATTTTGTCTCTCATGTTTTTGGAACTTGGGTAATTGTCATCTTGTTAGTTCTCTTGGATGGAGATAATTTGGTCTTCTTCAATGTTTTGTTTGTTTATCTTTGTCTTTGATGTATTCCTCATCATTGTATATGGATCATTGCAACATGGATGCATAATCCTTAGTTTTTTCAAGAATGCACACACTCTACAAACACACATGCATTATTTTTTAAGTAGCCTTGACCCTCATTGAAACTCCTTGCATGCTAGTCCATCATGGATTATAAGAATCCACATGTATTTTTTTAAATAAAATGCATGCATGTTTCTTACCATGCATGCAACAAGAATGTGTGTGCATTCCTTTATGTAAATTCATTAAAAAAATGCAACCCGTTTTCTATTCATTTCTCACCAACTATGGTGATTTCTCCTCTACCAAAATAAGTTCATTTCATCATGTAGGCCAAAATCAACAAGGAAATTTAGGGCCTAGAGATCAACATCATTAGCACTTAGCATTTTGTTGAGAGAAGCTCTCATTTCTAGGTATATTTGATTTCATATGTTATTTTTAAAATTTAAAATTTTATAAATGTATATATTTCTTGACAAAATTTTGTTAAATTGTTTGATTGTAGTTGTTATTCCATCACCATGTCTGAACAAAAACTTGATGAAAACCCAAACCCTAACTCCCCACAAGACCCATACAATGAAATTATTCAATGTCTAAATGAACTTAAAAACCTAATTGATTGGCCACTTCACTTGACACCATTGTTGCTTCCATTGGTGATTCACATGGACAATTATTTGATATATCCAAATATAGGGCCAAGATGAGAGAGAACTACCCAACTAGAAAGAAGAGGTTAAAAAATTAAATACAAGGAAAGAGAGTATTGTTCAGTTGTTCATTAACCCCAGAACCAACCAACCACCTAATCTGAGAAAGAAACATATTTGCTTGGAGTGATGCACATTCCTAACATGGAAATACAATTGGATACATTAATGGTTTATAGTATATAATAAACTCATTGTCGTAACATGGAGCTTCCCTTGTATTTTCTTTAGAAATTATGGGTTGAGTTCATATTGGGTCCCTATGTCAATTGTTTTGACATTGGATAATTCTAAGGGGTTCGTCTTGGCTCTTCTCAGGGTATTATTAGGATCAACCAATTACTAGGTGTAACCATTGAGAGTGATCCCTATGCCTAAGAGATTGCCTAACCCACCCCCTAGTCACCCCATTTGAGAGATATGATTTGAACCACCAATAATTTGATATCATCCCTAAAACATGGTCTAGTTCATCATAATGTGTATGTGGAAATTGCACATTAAGAGCCATCATTTGATGATGTTAGGCCACTAGGTGTAGGGCCTTTAGGTTAGGCTATCCATTCTCTTTCTAAGATAGTTGTTCTGCATCAGTGCTCTCATTGTGGGCATACTTATCATGGCTTGCTAGAGGATCCTATTTGAGATAATTTCCTAGATGAGGTTAGCAAAACATATTTTTTATATTTTCATTGCTTATGCATTTAATTTTTCATTTTGAATTATTTATAATAGTCCTTTAATTTTTTGCATGTACATCTCTTGCAAGATGACACACCTCTCTTCATGTGGTAGCCTACAGGGAACCTCTTATTGTGGAATTGATGCAAAATGTTCCATTGGGCCCCCTCAAATCTAGGTATTTATGGTGTTACATTGTTGAAAATCTATTATATACTTCATATGGCATGCATTTATCTATTATTGTTATATCTACAAAGTATTAATGGATGCTTATTTTTGTATGTACTATAGATCACGCGCCCAAAAATGTGATTATGATGATTTTGAATTTAATTATTAATGACCTCCTTATTCAATTATAGGCATGTCTTTATGATAATTTGCACAATTGAATTTTAAACTGAAAAACACCTTATCGACTTGAAAGGGTTTCATGCAATTCCTGTTTTGTACAATTCAATGATTCAAGCAAATATTGATTCAAACAAGTGTTATGCTTAATGTATTAACAATTTTTCACTTAGTGTGCTTTTACATTTTCCAAATTAAATATGTGTTAAAGAACTAGACACAAAACATCATAATCATGCACAATTACATACAAGTATAAGTGTCCTTAGGCCTTGTTATTCAAATTATAGGACAAGTCTAGGAAAAGAACTAAAAGAATTCATTTCGTTGTGATAGCATACTTACGATCACAAGGTGTGCCCAAATACATTGAGAACCTTCAATGGAAAATTGTCCATTTCATTGCAACATACACGTTTGATTAAATCAAAACCATATTAGCCCAATGAAATCAATATTCTTACAAAGTTAACTTTCAAGATTCTAATTCCCTTCCTTTAAAAAATCTTCAATCTCTTTTTACAAAGGTCTCAAACACCTTTTACAATACATTACACACACACACACACACACACACACACACACACATATGACAAAAAAATATATATTTTTTCAAATAGCATCATCCAAGCCTGCTAAAAACAATGTATTTAGATTTTAAAGGACTCCCGTCATTATCTTTGCAACTTTCTAGATAGATGCTCCATGGAAGAAATTTTGCAAAATTCATTCAGATTAAAAATGATAAACTACCTTCAAGATGGAAAATTGTACAACAATTTTCAAGCCACATAGCTTCCATATCCAAGCATTTGTTCACCTTAGGTTACACCTCTCATGGAGCTATGATATCAAACTTCCCATCAAACACTACCATGATGACAAACTTCCCATCAAACACTACCATGATGATATCATTCCCTTAATTCCATGGATCACTACCATGGATATACCAATCTACTAAGATCATAATAAGCACTGATACCATGTTAAGAAATAGAGAAAGCATAGCACACAACAATAATTGGCGGAAAATTCTTAAGCCATTCTCAACACTATATTCACCCCATGATATTAATTTATAATACATGTATTTGACCACCTCTAGATATAGATCTCATCGACAACTCATCAATGGATGAGGATGAAAACTCATAAGAAGGTGATATCAGTCTTTATGATATCTAGGGATCCATAGTATAACCATTTTATTGCTAATATTATCTAGGGAGGGTTGATTATTTTGTGCTAAACTTATCCCTACTACCACATGAACCCAGTCATGAACATAAACAACTTAGTGATATTTATACAATTGTTGTTTTGAAAATGTCTAAGTTGTTTATGAGAAATAAATTATAATTTTTGTGTGTTTCTATAGGTTGCAACTTTAAAGACTGAACAACCATATCCACCTGGGGTCGACAAGTTGCCCCATTCCCAAACATCATGTGTCAATCTAAGTCTTGTTTTAATGTGAAAATTGTTATCTTATTTTGGGTATTTTCATGTTTTTTAACTAATCAAAATATTATAAATGTGTATGCAAGCACCCTTATTCTTCTTCCATTCACCACCACCACATTTCACCATCCATCTTGCACCTCCACTATACACTCCACATTACTAGGTGGGTCTAGTCATTGTCCTCCTTGGCCCAACATTTAGGATTCCATCCCCACCAAGACCCCCCTCCCCAAGGGTACATTTATTGATCCTACATCACATGGGAATTTATCATTACCCACCCCCACCACCCATCTACCCCATACCAGTCCACCCTCGTCCTATTGTAGCCCCTCATGTTGCACCTACTATGGTTGTATCCATCCACCCTACACTAGTTGGCTCTACAACAACCACCATTCCTTCATCCACTATGGCTTCACCTATAAACCATGCACCAGTCGTTACCATGAAGCAACTTGTTCAATTGAGTGCTCTGTCTACTGGCCAATCTATTTCATTGCCTAAGTTATTCACGGTGAGATCACCCATTGATGAAATTTTTATCCAGCATGAATGGAATTGATTTTAGTCAATTTGATCAAATTTCATGCTTTGATTCTTATAACTACTATAGGGAAACATCATAGAGAGGTTAGGGTCATAGACCAGGGAAACACCCTCATGAATTACACTATTATCCATGATAACTTTTTTTACATTGAATTGTAAAGTATCATTTTGTAAGTGTTTGAATTAATAGAATTATGGAATATAACTTATAATAATAATTTGTTTCCTTTTTTCAGTCTAAAAAAGGATGAACAACTCTCAAATGCAACAAGACTCAAGTTTCCTCCATCTCTAAGAGGAGGAAGATCATCTTTGGGGATGTACCTAGTAGTGGTGAGGGTGGTAGGGGTCAATGCGTGACACAATAAGTATCTCAACCACAATGTGCCATTTTGGGCATGAGGTGCCATTTTGTATCTAAGACATGATATGCCATTTTTCCATGTTTGGGCACGAGGTGTTATTATGTATCTTGGGCATGACATGCCATTTTGTGAAAAATATGCATATTGACCAATTTTGAATATAGATAAATTGATTTGGACATGTGTATAATGATTTCTTTGTGGTTTATATATATTTTTCAATATTGTGTTATTATTCTAGATTTTTTGTTTATTTGATGTTTATTATTGAATAAACTATGTATTTTTAACATTTCATATTAAACAATATTACCAACTTAATGAGAATTTGCCTAGTTCTCATTTTTTCAAGGGTCACATTTTTTACCTCGTTTTTAAAAATGGTGCTACTCGCCCCTCCCTTTTTAGGTGGTATTTTGATATTTTAAATTTTAATATTTCCATAATATTTTTTGTAATGCTTATTTTTCGTCTATTTTCAAATTTCAATTTTTTTTTTTCAAGTGTGTTTTTATAGTCATTTTTTCATACTTCTTTCAATCTTAAAAATATTTTTTACCACTTACTTTTTTGAAATCAAGATTTTTCATATAATTGTGTCTCCTTATTTAATTTATAGTTTCATATTTTTAAAATATATTGGAAAACATCATTTTTAATAAATTGTTTACCTTTACTTCAATACATAAAAAATAATTTTAATTAAATAACACTATTTTTGAATATTTAAAAATATATATATAATTTTATTTTATTTTTATAAATTAAAAACTAAATTAAATATTAAAAACTAAATATAATTAATTTTATTTTATTTTTATAAATTATATATATATATATATATATATATATATATATATATATATATATATATATATATATATATATATATATATATATATATATATATAAAGAGTAAGCTTTTATTTTATTTTAATTTTTTTTTATAAAATTTATGATTCAATTTTGTTTTTATTTAATATTTTTTAATACAATATTTTAGTTTAGGGTTTTTACAATTTTTTTGAATTTTAGTTTTTTTTTAATATGTTTTTTTAAGGGTTAATTTGGTTGTTATTTTTTAAAAATATGTATATATTTAAAAAAAAAAAAAAGAGTTAATAGGGTTTTTTTTTTTTTTATAGAGATCTATTGTCAAAACCATCGTTTCAATTAGGTTGAAATGAGCCATAATTTTAACTTTTAGAAAAAAAAAATTTGCTTTAGACTTTTTTATTTAGGTGTTAATTTTAAGTTTTTCTAAGCTATTGTATGAGTTTTGAAGGTCATGCTTGAAAAATGTTGTAATTTTAACCTCGTTTGAAAAAATGATGCTACAAGTAGCACCACTTTTTTTATTTGGGGTTGATTTTCATATTTTTTATGCAAAAATATAAGCTTTTAAGACTAGAATTCTAGTTTTGAAGTCACAATTCTAGTTAAGTTGATAATATTGTTATTAACATAATTAAGATCATACCTTTATATTATTTTGTTCACTATTTGTATAAAACATCCTTTAGAACGATATATATTTATCACTCAATTAACTAAATTTTGTATATATATCAACTCCTAAATTTCATTAATAGATAAAATCTACATCAAGAATTACGAACATGTGAAAACTTTAGCATGTCCAAGCCTAACAACAATTGTGCACATAATACTAGTGATCCTATTACTTTACGCATGGTTATAAACTATGAAATTTCCTTTTGATTCCATATTTTTCTCCAAATGTTATTTTTCTACATGAGTGTTGGTGTAATAATGGAATGGTGGAAAAGGAGCGAACACCACTTGTAACAATTTGAAGCCTACACGTTATAACTTTCATTTGTGCCTAAATCATGCATAACTCTACTCAGAAGTTATTTTTGTTACATAGAGTGGATGTGTTTCTATGACATTATAAAGCGAAGCATTTTTCAATGTATATTTATTGTCTTCCATTCATAACTTGAAATAAATATTTGATAATTTATATTCAACTTCGTGAGTAAAAGCATCTATTTGACTTGTGTTTTTCAAAACTAGCACTTTTTATTTTTATTTTAAAGATGACTTTTTTGGAACATAAACATTGATGAGACTAATTTCTCTCATAATATTTTTTATCCTTTGAACATTTCAATGATTTTGAGATAAGTTTAGGAGAAAATAGGTCAAGTATTTAAAGGACACATTGTGTTCCCATACTCCACCCATACACTATGTTTAGGTCAAGTGTTTAAAGGATTCATGGGCTATTTGGTCATGGGTCATAAAAACACCACCAAGTAGAAGAATTGAGAGTTATAATATCCTACAAGTGTGTTTTATCAAGGATGGAATGAGCACGTTTTCTACATTCCCTTGGGGTAGAGTTATAAAAAATTGAGCTTTTAATGCAAAAATTAGATTGCATGTTATTAAGAAAAACCCTAGTTTCAAAATTCATCAAATAAAACAAGATATAGGGTACGAACACATAGGAGAGCAATGACCCTAGATGTTATCCAATGTCATAAGTCCAATGGAATTGAATTTTCATCGATTCAAGTCCCGATTATCATTTTATGGTGAGTTGAAACTCTCTTTTTGAATCCATTTAGGGACACCTGTAGATGATCAGAGAGTTCTTTCGGATTAATCGCATAGGTTTTTTTATTTTCGACGTTTCAGACCAAACTAGTGTGGTCCATCATCAAGAAAACGTTGGTGAGAAATGAAGGAAAAAGGATATAACAGGTGTATAAATACTTGAAAAGTTGTTATAAGGAGCCGACTTATTGAAAATGAAATCAAGAATTATAAAACTTAAGAAATTATAATTGTTTGTTTTAATAATTAA
>ML781790.1:1134595-1154816 GCA_009831015.1 Picea engelmannii | reverse complement strand
AAATTATAATTGTTTGTTTTAATAATTAATTATTTGTTTGTTTAATAATTAATTATTTGTTTGTTTATTAATTTTTATTTAATAAGAGCCGACTGGATAATGTTTATAAATTAATATCTAGAATTATTCATATTGGCTAGGGTGGGGATCCAATTTTGACTAATTTTCCATCCATCATATTTGTTTAGATTATTAGGTTGTTTTTCAATTTCGATTGCTTCTCTGAATTTTCTATTGTGATAGTGATCTATTTTGGCAAGGATTTTGGTCTCTTCAATACAAATGTGATGTTTAGTTGTATCTGAGTGTTCTACGAGAGCTGAGGGACGAGTGCGATTGTGTTTGATGTCAACGACATGTTCTTGAATCCTAATTCTAAAGGAACGACCTGTTTCTCCTATGTATTGTTTACCACAGGAACATGAGATCATATAGACGCCTTTTTGTTCGATGGGAGCAACAAAGTCTTTGACTAACCTGAGGGAATTCCTAATAGTGTTTAAGGGTTTGAAAGTTGCCCCAATGTTTTTCTTTTTTAAAATCCTCGCAAGTTTGTCTGTTGCTCCTTGTATGTAGGGTAAGTAAACCTTAGACACATCGAACAAATATAACACTATATATGGTTTTAGAGCCAAATATAATTGAAAATGACATGCGTCTTTCCGATGATAAATATGACATTAAGAACTTACAACTATCTATGGGCGATTACAAATTCATAGCTCAATTCAATGTCATATCAATTTATGAAGACAATGTTGATATAATTCTAGGCTCAACTTGGGTAGATATATTGGGTACTTTTGTTCTCAACACAAGGAGAAAGTTTTTGACGTTTTCTTATAAAAAGAAGAAAATCATGTTACATGATGTTACGATGAAGTCAATTTCAGAAGCTCCATCATCAGAAGACTTGAAGGACATATCAAAAGTGACCCTTCAAGATAACCAAAAGTCAATACAAAAGTTGCAAGATCAACAGAAAGAATGTGACAAAATCATCATTGAAAAAGACGAAGAGATTTCTCGCCTAAGAAATCATAATCAGAAACTACTTGCAAAAATCATGAAGTCCAAGGAGAAGAAGCAGTGTTTTCAAAAATTGGAACAAGAAAATCAAGGTCTCAAAGAAAAATTAACCGAAGAAGAGGAAGAAAGCTCCTGCCTAAGGAACCTTAATCAAAATTTACTAGAACAAAGTAAAATCTTAAAGGATGAAAATAAGGAAGAAATTTTACGATTAAGATGACATAATCGAGATTTATTAACTCAGATTAAAAATCTCATGCACGATAATAAGTCTTTACAAGAAGGGCTAGATCGGAAAACATCATTAATCGACAAGGAAACAATGACTGATCCAATAGACAAATTATCCAACATTCAAATTTCGACAGAAGAAAAAGGAACCAATACAAAGTCAATTGATGTTCAAATTCAAAAGAATGCTTACATGGAAAAATCACTACAAACATCAAAATAATATGATTCCAAGGAAAAGTCGCAAGAGATTAGGATTCCTTATCGTCATCCAAATCACAAAAGTCATTATGACCAATGACTAGGAGATGAAAAAAATAAGCAATGTTCTTCTTACCAACAAATAAAATACCACACTAGAAAAGAATGAAGACAAAATCAACAACTTGGAACAATCGATCATCAAACAATTCCAATGAAAGCATATTTGGGATGGATCACTCCCCAAAAGATGCAACACATTAGTTTGGGAATTCAAAGGTTATATCATTTTGTTTCGTCGAGAGTCGCAACTACAAGCACAAAAGATTTGAGAAGACATTGTGTGCCAGAACAAAAGTTAAAAGAGAAGCCTTCTAGTGATTATGCTTTGAGGACAAAGCATTTTTAAGGGGAAGGCAATGTTATGAACATAAATATACATATAAAAAGATATCCATAACATAATAATTAATTAATAAATAATAACTATTATTAATGAAAGAACATGTCTCAAATGACATGACTATTGGTTAAGGGCACCCCTGCGTGGGTATATAAACGAGCCCTCATTCTCAATTGTATATAATCTTATCTATTCATATTTTACATTATTCCTACATGGATTATTATGTTATATTCCAAGTATTTTGAATAATTCTTGTGTGAGCAAACTTTGTTCGTCTCAAGATTTCAAAAATTGACCCTTTGATGCAAAAAATGCATTGTATGTTATTGAGCAAAACCCTAGTTTCATAATTCATTGAATAAAAAATATTTGGGGTACGTACACATGGGAGAGGATTGAACCTAACTATAATATATACTCATGAATCCAATTAAATAAAAAATTCAATGGTCTAAGTCTTGATTATCATTTTATGTTAAGTTGAAACTCACTTCCTAAATCCATTTAGGGGCACTTGCCGAATTTGTGTTGATCGCAGAAAACCAAATCGGGTAGAATAATTGAGTGAAATAAGCTCATGCAAGTGTGTTTGGATAAGGTGCATGAAATTCAAAAATGTGTACAAGTTTCAGAAATGGTAGCACTTGGAAATGTGACCCCCCCAAAAAAAAAAATTGTTATGTGGGGGAAACACAATATATAAAAAACAAAAAATTATAGATATATAGTTTTTTTTTTTAAATAACACATTCTCTTGCAAGAAAATAAGAATGATACACATAAATGAAATTTTAGAAGGAGATCCATGTCTATATTAACTTCATAGATGATTACATGATACAAAATCCCATAGTTGGTGGTCTTGACTAATAACAATACCATACCCTCATACATGATAGTATCCAATGGAAATGCAACAATCTTGCCAAGCCTAAAATACTAAGTGGGATATGAAATTCTAAATGGGATATGAAATTCTACTTTCTCCATATGAAGTCCAACGAGTTTGGAACCACTCTTAATCATCCAGAAATAATTAATGGTAATGTTAAAAATTTAAGTTAAAGGATAGAAAAGGTAAGATAAAGGAGAATGGCAAATTTTACCATTAATTACCAAGGTCACAAACTCCTCAAATCTCAATCCCCTATATTTGTTTTGTCTTAAAGGGTTGT
Organism: Picea engelmannii; assembly: GCA_009831015.1. Lineage (NCBI taxonomy): Eukaryota > Viridiplantae > Streptophyta > Pinopsida > Pinales > Pinaceae > Picea > Picea engelmannii. The sequence continues at coordinate 1,151,774 of ML781790.1, read as the reverse complement.
TGGCATGAATAATGCGAAATTTTCCTATGGGTCCCTTGCCCTTGTTGGGAACTTAGGTTCCCCTGGAAATTTCCAAAAAGTGCCCAAAACATTACTAAAAATGATTGAAATGCCTTGGAAACACCACTAGCCATATTGTATGGTGTTTCCATATTTGGAAATATCGTATGATATCGTTAATGACATTTACAAGGAATTTCATACCTATTTCGACGTTTCTAGGAATTTCCATTACTGGTACACTAGTTGGGGGGCATTTCCTACAACATAGGTGTTTGGGTAAGTTAAAAATGAGCATGCTTTCCTCAGTCTCCCATATAAGAGTTTTCTAAAATTGACCCTTTAAGGCAAAAATTGCATTGCATGTTACTCAACCAAATCCTAGTTTTGGAATTCATCAAATAAAATTTATTCGGGCTATGGAATCATGGGAGAGGGCCACACCTAGTTGTAATTATATGTCACGAGTCCAATGGAATTTATGTTTCATTGGTCTAAGTCTTGGCTATCATTTTATGTTGAGTTGGAACTCATTTCTTCAAGCCACTTTGGGACACTTGTTGAATTTGTGTCAATGGCATAAAAAACAAATTGAGAAAAATAATTGAGTTTCATAAGATCTTTCAAGTGTGTTTAGGAAATTTCAACATGATCACACTATCCACATTCTCTTGAGGCAATTTTTTCAAAAATGACCCTTCAATGTAAAAATTGCATGGAATGTTAATAAGCAAAACCTTTGTTTTGGAATTCATCGAATAAAACAAGATCCAACATATGGATGAACAAGAGAGGGTTGCCCCTAGCTATAATATAATGTCATGATTCCAATGGAATCAATGGTTCATTGATCCAAGTTCTATTTATCATTTTATATTGATTTATAACTTGCTTCCTGAAGTCATTTAGGGACACTTATTGAATTTGTAAGGGGGCATAAAATTCAAATTGAGAAGAAAAATTGAGTGGCATAATATCCTACATAAACCATGGATATTTTCTCCATTTTCTCCATTATCTCAATCTAGGAAAAGGTTGCATTAAAAGCATCTAATATATGATTGGAATTAGGATATTATTTAGGGCCTCAAACAACCTCTTCACAAAGTATGAATGAATATTCACTTAGAGCTACATGGACCTACTTATAATTCCAATGCATCATGGATTAAAGCACATACATCCATATACCAAACTAATTTCCTAATTATCACACCATATACCACACCAGTTTAATATCAAATTGAAGGAATATCTCAAAAAATTAATAAACATCACATATATGTGTCGATGTAAATATGCGTGCATCTAATATGTGTGGAATTCTGGGAAATCAACAAGGAAAAAAATTAGTACCCCTTGCCTATAATTTTTTTCAAAGAATAATTCCTTATTCATGACGATTTTACAATATATAGTAATGAAAAGGTTGAATATGTGTTGATGACCTGTTATTATAGGGCTAAAGATACAATGTGGCAAGATTGTTGGGAATTTTTTTAAGTGGCCATCCATTTATCTCTAAAGAATTGAAGTTGAGGCAATATGCAGAGAGTAGTAGACCTCCTATCATAGCCTTGGGAAGTTGAAAAAGAAGTAGAACCTACTCCCATATTCACTATATAAATACTGTACTAATGTAATATACCTAGGGAGGTAATATGGGGTACCTAAGGAGGTACCCAAAGGGAATGCGGTTATGTATTATTATGTATGGAGGCCAATTATAGAAAATAATGTCAATGTAATAGTGTGAACACAATAAAGGTGAAAAGGTTTATTAGAAGGTTCCACCTACTAGAAAATTCCTTCTCTAGAATGTTCCTAGGAGATAGAGAGTGATAAATAAAGAAGTGAAAACAATGTATTGGAGCATAGTGAAGAATATTGTTTTTTGTAGCAAACAAGCATTTCTTGAGGAGTGTTATCCTTCCATAAGGATTAATATATGGTGTTACCCTACCTCAAGGGTTTTGTTTATTTCTTGTGTTGAGTATTTTATGCGGATGATTTGAGTTATTTATGAAGTTATATTTTTAGATCTATTGTTGTATATAACATTTGGCATCAAAGCTCTTTCCTCAACCAAAGAAGGGAAGAAATGTTTGGTTCTTTTTGCAAACTTTTAAAAAGGAAAAAAGAAGGCATTGTACTTCAGATTCAATTATGAAACTTTATGAGATAAATTTTACAAAACAAACTGGATATTTGAATTCCACTTGGAAAAATATCCAATTTAAAGAAAACAATCGGCCGAAACAGAGTCTGGGAATTAAGGATATCAAAATTTTAAATTCTGTAAAATTTTAGGGTTTTTCTAGAAAAAGTTGCGTGAATTGCACAATAAGTTATTTATAAAACCTATTTTTTGTTGAATATTTCTCCCAAGAAATATGTGGTTTACTAGAAAAGATGATGGTCCTAATATTGAATAATACATAAAAAATAAAATATAAAGACATCACATGGAAACTTGTGGAGATCTTTGGTATGGATGAATTTAAAGGATGATGCTCGTATCTAGTGGTATAGAGTTAGAGAGATGAAGGATCTTTCTGATGAAGAATATGAACAAATATTTCTAGACAAGTGGTATCATGTTTTGAAGAAGGATAAGAAGATAACTAAGGTTTTTTTTTTCATGTGGCAACTCTATATTAAAGGTTCATGGTTGTATTCATAAAGAAAATGTCATTGTTTCTATTAACCCTATTTTTCCACAAAATTTTATCAATGTTCAGTTGGTTAATAGATTGCAAGTTCCAGTAAAGAAAAATCAAAGCACACATGTTGAGGGAGAAAATGTTCAAATTTTTAGAGATTTGAAGATTTGCAATGGATAACTATGTGTTGCATTTTAATTTTTGTGTCATTTCTATGAATGATGTGGATGTTATTCTTGGATATCCTTGGATGGAAACAAATGGTACAGTTAATATTAATGCATGGAAAATAAGTTTGTGAAACTTTGGTACAAGAAAAATAAAGTGACATTGTAAGATGTGTCTCTTAGTAAGAAAGAAGGGCCTACAGAGGCAAGTAAAGAAGTTATTGCAAAATCCAAAGTTGCATCAGAGGCATGTTTTACAGAAGGACGTGAAGAAAATCCCCAGGAATGAGACAATAAAGAGGCCAAGGAGATCATTGAATCAAAGGAACATCGTAATGTAGAGTTGAAGAAAAAAGACCCAATTCATAACATTGTTGTATATCACCATCCACACCATCTAGAGAAATAAAAGTCGTCAAGGCAGGGGCATGCACATCAACAAAATGATTATGAACCATCATGGCACTAGAAAGGAAACTAACCAAGAGGTACATAGAGGAAAACCAACATTGCAGTATGATAGTAGGATAGAGAAACCATCCAATGGAACCAAAGGCGTGATGAGGATCAATATCAGGGTGGAAAGGCAATGACTGGACATCATGTTTGTCTTCCATTAGGATGGATGGATGGTCATATTTAGTACTAGTTGACTACATTATTTAGTTTTTCATATTGTATGGTTTCTTCCCATGTTTTGAGGATGAAACATGCAAAGGGGGATGGAATGTAGTATACATAGGGAGGTAATATAGGGTACCTAGGGAGGTACCCAATGGGAATTTGATTATGTATTATTATGTATAAAGGCCAATTCTAGTAAAGAAGGTCCATGTAATAGTGTTATTGCAACAATAGTGAGAAGGTTTACTAGAAGGTTTCACCTACTAGAATATTCCTTCTCTATAATGTTCCTAGGAGATAGAAAGTGCTATATAAAGAAGTCCAAGTAATGAATTGGAGCATAGTGAATAATGTTGTTATTGTAGCAAAACCAAATTGCTTGAGGAGTGTTATCCTTTCATAAGGATTAATATATGGTGTTACCCTAACTCAAGGGTTTTGTTTATTTATTTTGTTGAGTATTTTATGTGTATGATTTGAGTTATTTCCGAAGTTATATTTTTAGATCTATTGTGGTACATAACAACTACACTTCAAAGAAACAATTTTTTACAAAGAAAGAAGATTTGATGAGTTATAAAGGTACGCTATTGAGGAGATGGAAATTATTTTATGAGCAAGAGTAGGGAGTACTAGACCATGTGCATTACTTGGAAATACAATAAATTCAACTTAAAAATTTGTTAGGAATCCAAGAGATCACGTGGCATTAGGAAATTTAGATTTCCATTGTTGTTACATCCCATTACCAATGGGGAAGTATAAGAGAGATTAATTGTGTTGCAGAAGAAGAAACATGGAAGAAAGTAGAGAGAAGTTCAAGCTACTATGCTATCCAATTATAGCCAATAATATCAAGGAATAATGTAAATATGAACAAACAAAGGTTAGAGGAATGAAGAATGACACATTGTGTTCTTTATAACTTAGAGATGAATGTCTGATATCATAGAGGGATGCTACAAAATATGCTAAAATGAAGTATCACAAAGAAAAAAATTCAAATAAAAGGTTTAGGAAAGAATTCTAGAAGCAATAAATATAGTGTAGAATGTTGTAGCAATGTAGTAGAATGACGAGTACAATGGTGTAGAGTTATAAAAACAATGGTGTAGAGTTATAAAAACAATGGTGTAGAGTTATAAAAACAATGTTGTATAGTGACAAATATTTATGTGGCAATTTTGCAGAGTCATAAAAGTAATAAAAGCAATGCTACATAGTGGTAGGAATGTTGAAAATGATGTTGCAAAATGTTGTAAGTGATGAAGACAAAAAATTTCAATGTTTTAAAGTGAAAGAAATAGTGGTAAACCTACAAAATGAACCATGGCCAATGAACTATAGTCAATAGATTATGAAGATGACATTATGCAGCAAGAGATTAGTTAGAAGAATCCAACTGGTAGCTCCACCCTTTACCTTCTTTCTTTTTGTTGCATAAGGGACGTGCAACCCTTAAAGTTGGGGGGTATGATGAGTGCCCAAATTTCCTACTTTTTCTCATCCTTTACTAACTATTTTTCCTTCAATAAGCCCCCGAATATTCCTTTCCATACCTTAAATGTTGCCATAATTATCAATTATCAGTCATTTCAGTTTATCCAATATTTGCTTACAAATTATGGGATATTTGGGAATCGTGAGTAAAAAAATCTAAATGTGTTATTTATGTATTCTCTAGAATAGTATGCTACCAAATCATTTTCTATAGAATGATAAAAAAATACGACAAATCCAATCATGTATCCTCCCATAGAATGTTTCTAACGAACCTAATTCCATAGCCTCCAATCAAATGCTACTGACAATTCTGATTCGGTGACCCCCTTCTAAATGTTTCCGACAATTTATGTTCTACAAAATGATAACGAATATAAATCCATAGCCTACTACTAAATGCTACTGGAAAATTTGTATTGATGAATTATGTATGCATGTGTTATAGAATTTGCATCTATCTCAAATAATGGATTGGTGCTATAGAATGTGTCATAAAGGAGAGAGTTATTACAAAATATTGTAGTCTAGCATTATACAGTTTTGGAATGTGCCCCTCACCACATGACACAATAAGCATGATGGGAAATAGTTCAAGGTAGCCACATAGCAAGTCAACCAATTACAAAACTCAAATCAATTGACCGCTTAGATGATTCATAATGGAAAGAAACAAATTGCTCATTTGTAGGATTTCCATTGGAGAGAGCCATGAATTTCACATGATATATTACATGGGATATCTAAGCTCATATTTGTATTTAAATTAATTTATTTAGCCTAGGATACGTTAGTAATCATAACTAGCAAGATCTGGGATTAATTTTTCTTCCTTGGGACATTTTAATTTTGAATTCTTTTGATAAAGTGAGATCAAATTTACTATTTACACTTGCTTATTGTGAATAATGTTTTTATTTGAGGGATTCAACATCTTTCTTTCTTTAGAGTAAGCGACGACACTAAAGCTACAAGTAGTTTTTGAATCCCCTCTATCCATAGATTAGATTGCTTATTATTTATTTTCTTAATGGTTGTATGTTTCTTGCATTGTTTTGTTGTACGTTCCTTGCTATTTTTATTTTATTATGTATTTATGAATTCATGGATTCTCCAACTACATGTTCCATGGCTAAAGAATTAATTTTGAATTCATTTTATAGATGTTATACTTGTAGATTCCTCTTCCAACATGCCACGAATATGTGGTTGGCTAAGGAATCGATGCATTGGTGTAAACAACCATATAGTGTAGATTTATCACTTTCTATAGAATATATTTCATACTTTCAGTGGTGTGTGATTCTATTGAGCACACATTTATACTAAGAGGGGGCCGGGGGGTGAATCAATATAAGACAATTTTTTTAAGTTTTTCAAACATTCATCAATCATAAGAAAGACATCACATATGAGATCTATTAAATGTAGAACATGGAACACAAGATTTATGTGGAAAACATTTTGAGAGAAAACCACAAAACTTCTCTTTATAATTCTTTGTAGGAACCAACCTACTGGAGACACCGATCACCATTGGTACAAATCCTAGTGGGCACCAAACTACTCTTATAGATCATCATAGAAACCAATATACTAGAGACACCAACCCCCATTTCTAAGAACCAACTTAGAAAATTACACCAATCTCTTACAAATATTTGTAGACACCAATCTACTGGAGACACCAATCCCCACTACTAAGCACAAATTTAGCAAGAGACACCAATCTCTTACATATCTTCGTAGAAACCAGTCCCCACCGCTAAGCACCAACTTAGAAAGATACACAAATCTCTGACAGATATTCGTAGACACCAATCCCCACCACAAAGGACCCACTTAGCAAGAGACACCAATCTCTAAGTCGCACCAACCTTCACTGAGTCTGTTGTAACACCCATCTAGGATGTTAGGCAGGCAATTAATCACTCATTAAATACATATGCATTAACAACTTTGATTTAATATAATTTCATTGATTTTTATTTCCACAACTCTTTTACATTTGCTCAATTGTAACCGTAAATAACATGATGAATTAATTAACATGTTAACTCTAATATTTAAAATTTAAAACATAAGTACAACAAAATACCAATGAAAATACCTCCTCCATGGTCTGTCGAAGCTCATCAATTACAATGTATATTTTCTAGTAGTAAGAAGATGCTTCCAACCATTATTTTCCTGCTTTCCCAGAGTGAAACAACAAAATCCTCCCAGCCAACTAGGAGCCTAGCCGACTTCCTAGCTCCAAGAAACCTTTCGGTTTCTTGGCCCTCCATGCCCGTGACTCCAAGAACAACGAAACACAAATGATCAAAGAAACCCATCATAAGAAATACATCTTCCAAAGATTTCACAACCTCTCATCATGCTCAAACCTCCCAATCCCCTTCCTCACCACTTCTTCTCCCTATTCATCAAGTTTCCATACACCCTTCCCCAAGTCTCCTCAACCACCCTCATTATTATCCATCAAACTCCCTTATCTAGATTTTTGGGAAAATATTAAAATAAAACTAAAATATAAATGACTTGCATTAAACAACACTAAATAAAATGCAAAGTCTTTCTTCTCATGCTAGCTAATAAATACAATTTGACAATTTTCCCCAAAATGTACATGAAAACCCACCATGCTCATTTAATTTATCATACCAACCATCAATCAAATTCAAAGAAGGTATTTAATGCTTCTAGATATTTTGTATGCAATACAATTTACATAATCAATAAATATTCAATTAAATAGTTAATAATCTACTTTAATAATTAATACATTAATTAATTGTACTAGTGTACATGTGTAGGGTATGTGTGCATAGCTAGTGGACACATATCTCATGCATGTACTAACGATAAACAACCATTGCCTCTAGTGCATAGTTCCTATATGATCACACCATAACATGTAGGACAACAGATCAAGTAATGCATCATTTAATAATCTTAACAAACAAAATTACACCTATTCATCAATAAATCATTGTCACACTTAAAATATCAATAGGAAATCAAAAGAGGGTTTTAAACATGGTAGGAACCAAGTGAGTAAACAATAGTGGCATCTCTAATCCCCAATTAGTATTCTCAACTAACATCGAAGCATCCTTCCTTCTTAACCTACTTCCATCTTCCATCCTATCATTTCCTCTATTGGAATAAGTTGGAGCGTAAATTGTATTGACCTAACTCCAGATAGAACCCATAAGCATAAGTGTCATACATCTCGACCAAGCTTCCCCAACAAGCAACTAGCAGTCACCATCACATGTCTAGGGGAGTGTGACTTCACACACCCCTCCCACGACTCTAGGTTTCGGAGGATAAATGGTGGTAAATACCTCCACCCCTCCTTATAGAACTAGGGTCAACACCCTACATCAAGCCCTATTGTGCAACTAATGTTCTTAGAGTCATGTCAACAAACAACCACTTTGGGAGAGCTATGTGTCCTGTCAAAACCACACTTACCACAAATCATAGCAATATTTCGAATCATAAATCAAATAATAATTATAACTTATAGCATACACTATCTTCTTGATGTCTACAATATCCATGTTACCTCATCACTATAGTCATTTGGCTATCACATAGCTCATCAACCTGTAGGTTAGTTCACCAATAACTCATATCCATGTATATACATCATAATTTCATATAAGAATCCATATCCATATTGACGTCCAATTAAGAAATGCATGTTTTTTTTTTTTGATATCTTGCATCTGTTATGCATTCACAACATAACTTTGAATCGATATCCATGCACCTAAATTCCAAATCTTATTTTGCATGTTTAAACAAATCAAAGAGTTATCATCATCATGAGCATATAACAATGAAAATAATAGTATGCAACACATAAATAGGTCAAGATGTACACTTGTCACATGTCTATATCAACATTGTTGAGCCCAAATATTTGCTAAGAAATGAATTACTAAGATGAGAAAAATCAAATTTCTAACTATCTAAGGCCAAAATATGGGGTGTTACTTATGCTTTCTATGTACGTCTTCACTAGGTATGTTATATGCTTCTTCCTTTAACAAGTCTACTCACTACTTCTGCCTTCACCATGTCTTCTCATTACTTGTTTCTTTATTAGGTCTGACCAAAATTTGAAATTTCAAATGGAAACATTCCCAAAGCTTATTGTTTTGTGGATCTTCCTAAGAACAAACTTGTATAGCATGCCACGTATCCAATTTTGCAAATGTGATTATGAAATGTCTACCTGATGTATTTTTGTATGGCTCCTCTTTTTTTCTAAAATTTTCACAGTTTGAAGAGTCCCAGAAAAGAAGTTATAGTGAAAATTCCAAACTGACCTCTTTGAAACGGATCTTAGGACCATTCATAAACCCTAACTTCCACAGATCATATCTTATAAAGTACAATGAACCAACATATAAAATTTTTACCCGAGGTACTTCTGTATGTCTCCTCTATTCTATAAAAATTTCACAGTCTAAAGAGTCTCAGAAAATAACTTATAGTGAAAATGACAAACTAACCCATTTTAAATGGATTTCAAGAGCATTCATGAACCCTAACTTCTACATAGCATATATCAGAAAGTAAATAGAACCAACATTTGAAATTTTTACCATATGTACACCAATATATGTCCTTCGTCTTTGCAAATCTTTGAGGTTTGAAACATCCCAAAAAATAAGTTATAGTGAAAGTGCCAAGCTGGCCAATTTGAAACAGATTTCACGAGCATTCAAAAACCCTAATGGCTAATAAATTCAATGGCTAATAAATTGATTTTTTTTGTTGCTATTCCAATTAGGTAATTATCTAATGGTGATTGTAATTATGATGCCATTTCTCTATTGTCCTTGTGTTCCAGATAATGACACCTAGCAAATTTTTGAGAATGACGAAGACTTTTGTTGTTTTCTTGTTGATCAAGAAGATGACATGCCCAATTCTTTAGGTGCCCTTAATTTGAAAAACAATGTTTATCCAAAAAGGCTTGTGTCATTAGAGAATGTGTATTCAACTAATGACTCTTATAAACATAAAGTTAACCCAATTATCTTAGTGAACATAGGTTTTAAAATCCATCCAAAAAATTTGTGTATAGGAGCCCAATGTACCAAGGAAGAAAGAGCCAAATTATTAGCCTTATTTTCAAAATTTTGGGACATATTTTTGTGGTATTATAAAGACTTAAGATATTTTGACCTTGATATAATCCAACATTCTATTCCTTTTGAGATGGATGTAAATCTCGTTAGACAAAAATAAAGGCCTATTAATCCTAAATCAGATGCCATAATTATGAAGGAGTTTGACAAAATGCTTGAGACTATTGTCATCATCCCTATTCGTTACCCAAGGTGGGTTTCCAATCTGGTTTTGGTTTGGAAAAATAACGATGACAATGGATTAGCATGGATTTTGGAGATTTGAATGAGGTAATGTCAAAGATAATTTCCCTTTGCCTTTCATGGATGTTATCTTATAACATATTGTCAGTTTAGAAATGATGTTCCTCTTAGACAATTTTTCTAGCTACAATAAGATTAAAATAAATCCTAAAGAAACCATTTTCACGATGAGGTGGTGCACTTTTGCATATCATTGTATGCCCTTTGGGATAATGAATGAAAGTGCTACATTTTAGAGGGAAATGCATATTGTGTTTAATGATTTGACATGTATAATCATTAATATTTTCTTGATGTTCTACTGGTTCATTTCTGAAAAGAGTTGATCATTTGACCATTTAAAGTGGGTTTTACTCAAATGTAGGAAATTTTGTATTCTCTTAATCCTAACAAATATGCTTTTGGTATGGATGAAGGGAAATTGTTGGGGAATATTTTCTCAAATTAGGACAGTGTAAGCATCAATCCAGAGTGATTTTCTGCTATTTAGAGGTTTCCATCCCCCACCTTTAAGAAATCCATTTAGGATTTTACGGGAAAAACTATCTTTTCTCACATATTTGTGCTCAATTTTACTTAATTAAACATCTCATACATATGCTATTCTATAAATACACATATTTCAGCTATGATAAAGTTTCTAGGAGGCCTTTCAATCCCTTCAAAATTTCATTACATTTTCTCTTGCCTTGGAAAACCTAAATTTTCAAGCAATTTTCATATTTATACCAACACTACAAACTTAGTTGTTTTGGTCATTCTTGTGTAGCTCGATGCCAATTTTTTTGAAAAACCCATGGATTTTATGAGCCAAAGCTTGATTGAAAATGAATTTGAGTACCCTCTAATATAAAAACATGCTTATCCCTCATGGCTTCTTTGTGAAAGTTTACACATTATGTGTTGGAAAGCACATGATTATTAAAGTGCCTCTTCAATCCGTCAAGTAGTTGTTGTCCTAATATTTTCTGTAAGAAAGAAGGACAAATTGCCTTGCTAAAAATAAAAAATTTGATCTTCAAATCGTGGTTACTAAGATTGTACGAGGTAAGTATTTATCTCTTCTTTTGGCTAAAAATGCTCATGATAAAAATCCTAATATCCAAGAGGACGAGGATTCATTGCTTGTTGTTTTTTAAATGGAATGTTTTGATATTGACTATGATGCAATTGTTGACTCTTGGTACTAGGACATCATCTTGTACTTGTGAAACCAACAATTCCCTTCCCATTTGCAGGCCAATGAAAAGAGGAAACTAAGGTTAGAAAGTATTAAGTATGTTATGTTGAACAATTGGTTGGTCCATAGACATGTTGATGGTATGTTTCTTTGATGTGTTGGTAAGTCCCAAGCCAAATATATAATATGGAAATTTCGTGATGGTGCTCATTTGCAATTCCATACCAGTGTGCATTTCCATGCTAAAGCTATTGTGCATAATTTTTTTTGTTATGGTTTATATTAGCCCACCCTGTTTCACAATTCTTTCATGTTTGTGAGATCATGTGCCCCTAAACCTAGTGAGCAATTATTTTCCCTTTACCAAGTGGGGGCTAGACTTCATAGGCCCCATTTCCCCACACTTTTCTACTGATCACATGTTATCCTTAGAACAATTGACTATTTCACGAAGTGGCCCAAAGTTGTCTTGTTAATGAATGATAATGAAAAACATGTTGTATCCTTTCTACAAGAACATATATTTTCCTTCTTTGGTCCACCTCTCAAAATTGTTAGTGATAATGATGGTGCCTTTGTGTTTAGAGAGGTTTTGGGTCTTTTCCATAAGTACAATGTAAATTTCTTTCCTCCCCATATTACCCCCAAAGGAATGAATTAGTTTTGTTTACCAATAAAAAACTTAGTAAAATTATTAAAAACATTAAATTAGTGACAATCCTCGTGAGTGGCAAGTGCAATTAATACATGCTTTGTGGGCCGACAAGACAACAACCAAGATTACTACTAGTGAGGCACCTTTCATATTAGTATATGGAAAAGAGGAAATCATTCTTACTGAGATGGAAATTGCCACTTGCTATTTAGCTTTCCATATTAAAGAATTGGACAACAATCCCATAAATTTGAGATTTAATGCATTAATGGTTCTAAAAGAGTATTGTGAGTTTGCAACACAAAATCTGAAGAAGAAACAATGTATTGTTTAGAAGTGACACAATAAGAAGGAAAAGGTTAAATCATTTAGATTTGGTCAAAGAGTCTTACTCTACAATTATGCTCGTGAAGACAAGGATGAGCACACCAAGTTTCAGAAGCTTTGTCTAGGGCCCTTTACTATCACTCATAATTTGGGGAACAATGCCTCCATATTAAAGGACAACCAATAATGATTATTTTCAAAAACAATGAATGGATATATCCTAAACCCCTATTACTCTATTGAACTAGCATAGCTATAGAAATTTAAAAAAAAAAACAACTTATGAACACAACAAGAACATCACTGAAATGCAAAATAATGTTTTTTTATGTTTATAATGCAAACATGCAAAACAATGATTTTTATGTTTATAAGTTTTTTTTGGTAATTTTGATAGGGATGCTTCTTTTGATTTCTACTTGTCTGAAACATTGCATATCATTCACTAATTCGACATCCTTTCCTCTTAAAAAAACAAAATAGTCTGGTTGCATTGCATATGGTTTTTAATTATTGTATGGATGCCTAAGAAGTTATTTGTATGGCCATAAGGCCTCAAGCAACAATGCCTTTTGAATTACTCCTATAGGTCTACTAGGTTATCTCTAACATGGTTGTTGTTAGTTTAGGACTTGCTGGATTATATAATGAAACATAGGTATAATTGTTAAGGGTTTCCTAATGTTTAGCTTAAGAAAGTTCAAGGCTTGACAAACCTATCTAGGTTTCCCAACTCTTCTTCATGGTCCATTTTCTTCACCCATTGTATACCATTAGCCCAAGTCTATATGTTTCTTTCCCTTTTAGGGATCGATATGAGTTCTATACTTGCCTCATGTTCATTTCCTAATTTGTTCAAGTTTGTTCACTAAAATACACTTCCATGCCAAAACAACCTATGTTATACCAAATTAGAAGATACAATCATCCAAATGTTTCATGAAGCAACATCCTCAAGTGATGTTGCTAGATGTTGATATTAAAAATGATCAACACATGTATGATTGTGAAGTATCACAACAAAGATACCTATTTGAATTTTATGAGCCTAATAATCCTCGATATCACCTTGTTATGATAATTTACTCTCAACCCTTGCTAGGAACTACAGGGAATGTGAATGTGTACACTAAAAAAGACATCGATACATGTTGCTTGCTGATTTTTGTGTATGTTCATCTCATTTGCTAAAAAATGATGAGATATGGTTTGCCTATAATGTTGATGATGTGGTGATTATGGAGGTATTACATACATGATATTGAGTCTGTGGATGTTACAACTCATTGGAAATGATAACATGTTTTGCACAACATCACTTTGATTATGTGAATGTATGTTGATGGATTGGTTACACAATATTACAACGGTTCGTGGATGGCTTGTTTAGGGATGAATATGTTGGGATATGTAGGTTTGGTATCTTTGACATAGTTCAACATTTGATTGTCCTAGACCTGCAACCAAAGCACACATGATTGGTTTGAAAGAAAATATAGCAAGTGAAAAAGGCGGAATTAATCCCTAAATATAAGCATCTCAATGCTTGGCATTCTATTATGCCTGTGCCTAAGTGATAAACACTCATAAAAATGATTTTCTCATAAAGTCAAAACCGGGGTTTCAACCATGCCAAACCTTAATGTATAAGCATGTTTGATTTGTGAGTATATATGAGTTATGAACATCATAAATTAACCCATACATTGTCACCCACCACCCTATCAATTCCATTGGGATTCGATGGGTTGATTGCTTGATGTCTATGGGTCCACCTATCCATCTTGTACTATGTCTTGAAAGATGAGTTAATATTGTCACTGCATGCATATGATGCCTGTCTCCACAACCCTCCAATCTAATCCAATGGTGGGAATTCATGTAAGGTTGTATAGTGCACTTGAACTACCTCGTTCTATGCACTTGCACTTTCCAATGTGGGATTTTTCCTTTGTGGTTTCTAGCAAACATTACCTAGTTCATATTGTAGTTTGAGAGAGTGGGAGCTCATGTTATTTCTTTATTTTTTGGCTCTTTTCCACTAATATTTGAATGTTATTCCCCATGGTGAGATATGGGATCAACAATATACGTTGATCTCTTACACTATATATTTGAGGAGTCGATTTTTCTAGCATCATAGTTTGGTTTTAAGCCTAGATTTATTTTTTTAATATACACATTGTCATCGGATATCCAACAAATGGACCGACAATACTAACCATCAGAGGTATGACACCCACGTCGGAGGTATTGTAAAACCATCAAATATTCACCGAAAGAGGTTGTCGGATATCCAACGGTCTGACCGAAATTATCAATCATCAGAGGTATGGCACCCCTGTCGAAGGTATTGTACTACCGTCAGCTATTCGTCGAAAGGGTATGTCAGATATTCAATGTTGGGACCGAAAATATTTACCGTCAGAGGTATGGCACCACCATCGTAGGTATTGGTGTATCATCGGACATGCAAAAATCACAATCATCATATATGAGACCACGTGTCCAAAAGTAATAAGCATAGGGATGTAGGATATTTGACGCATCTTTACGTCGGACTTTCGACACCTAGTTGTCAGAAATAATGTCTAATTTCAATGAGTTTTCGTCCCTTAAGGTCTTTGGTATATCCAACGACAAGTTGTCAAATATCCAACGTTCGTACATTCATTGGATAGCCGACATGAATCCAACAACAAAACTAATAACCGGGTTTTGTCAAAGGGTCGACAAACCGACGTAGCGACGTCGGATTTCAATCTATAAGAAGTAGTGCATCATGCCTGTAGAATTGGAACTCGCCTCACTTAGATTATCATTACAGACTAAAGAATTAAATTCATCTGACATTTCCCAAAGAATTAATGCTTTGCTTTCCTTAGAAGAATAGAGAAAACATGCTTTATAAAATTTAAGTAGAAGACAACAAATTGTTAAAAAATATTTCAATAAGAAAGTTACATATGTTGTTTTCAAAGTTGATGATAAGGTACTGCTTTGGGATGCAACTCATGTTGATAAAGGAAACCATTCTAAGTTTCAAAAGTTGTGGCTAGGTCCATATAAAATCGCATATGTTATAGGTAACAATCCCTATTTGCGTAAAGACATGGAAGAGTGATTATTTTCATTCACTACGAATGGCTCACATCTGACGCACTATGCTGAGCCAGATTGATTTAATTGAATTTTTTAATGTTTCATGTATATATATTTTTTTATATATTTCCTTCTTGTTATTTTTGATTTACTTTTAGTTTCTTCTTTCTTTTCCATAGCATTTTGATACTTGATTCTACATCAATGTTTCCTTTTGTTGTTCACTTTATTTTAAGGCTATTTGTTTTCCATGTTGACTGCACATTATACTAATCACATAGATTTGTAAGAGAAGAAATAGCCATATGATCTCCTTGGGTTCGTAATACTACTTGTGTAGCAATTGTCGAACCTACATGAATTTTATTGATTCATGAAGCAATAACTATTCCCACTTCTTCTTTCCTATTCTTCCCTCCATGTATATTTTCAACAAGAGCATATTAGAATAAAAAAACAACATTTTCATTATATATGAGAAAAAAAAACAAAGATTATCAAGTTCCATCCAACCTTCAAGTTTCACTGCCCTACGAAGTCACCAGTTGTTGACTCTAAAATCGTCAACTATCCACCTACTTGCAAATGTAAGGCATTAACAAAAATTTTGCCTATTATTTCTATATAGATTATAAGTATTAACAATAGGCAAGGCTCCCTAATTTAAAAGAGAAATCAACATTCAAAGAATGTTTTTTTCAGTCTATAACAGTCCCCTTATGATATTGGATGCTTCAATCACTTGTGTTAATGAATTTCTAGAGGTGATGAATGGTTAAGTAAAGGCTTTTGGTCTTAGATTTCCCTCCATGTGACATATTGTTATGCAAAGATTGATGTTTTGTTTCACTATTTAAAAGTTGGTGCATGTTGAGACTATCATATGAAAAAAATAAAAAGAAAAAATATAAGCATTCACAATGAAAAAAATTGTTATTACAACAATCAACATGATTACTATTCAAACATTACAACACATTTTTCTATTGGTTTCTAGCCTTGCATATATGATTCAAACAATATGGAAAGTTAGGATTAAATAGTCAAACCTATTGTTTGACACAATGCATATAATATATTTTGAAAATCCTTCATATGGTCCGTTGGTATTGCTCAAATCTTGTTTTAAGCAGATTGGTCGTCGATTATATGCTATTGCTACATAGTTTTGGGCATGAATTACTTGGAAATAATGGAGATGTTAACTAGTTGATTAGCTTCAGTAATAAGCGCGTGTTGTAAGCGCCAGTTAGCTTAGTTAAGAGTCAGTTCTCTGGTTGTCTTTTGGTTTGCATGTAGCCGACTCGGGAGAGTCTTTTCCTATATAAGGATGTAATCCGTCTTCGTTTAAGATTATGAAGTGAGCGTAGCCTCACCGTATTGTTTGCCTCGCATATTTTATCTTGGTATCAGAGCTGCGAGGAGAAGGTGCGGAAATTGGAGAGGTTCGCAGGTCTCTCCTCTGGTAGGGTGCGGGGACATACTACTCAGCCCTTCCGCGCAAAGAAAAGCGAAAAATTCCCGCAGGAGGAATTAGCGTGAGGTGC
>ML781790.1:1100022-1121087 GCA_009831015.1 Picea engelmannii | reverse complement strand
CGTAAAAAAACATGATACTTAATAAAAAGCATGACAAATAGGATCTTCTAGATCTACATTCCATGGGATAGAGCCCCGCTTCACTATCTCCATGTCTTCAACAAGCTGGTGTGCAATTTCTCTGAGTTGAATTCACTGTCAGTTTTTGGTTGGAAGTCCTTGACTGATCTCTCTTGCTCAAATATAGAAATATGTTTATGAGCAAGCTACATTATGATTCAAGGACAATGATTTGTTGCTTTTGTTCAAAAAGAGTCCCCACGATTGATGCAAACTGAGAGGTGGCCTAGTGGTCGTTCTCATGGATTTTTGAGAGCTTCAATGGCTAAAATATAAGAGTTCATCATGCTATTGATGAGATGGCAATATATATTGGCGAGAAGGAGGAGAATTGTTTATTCAAGGCAAGCCAAAGGCTCCATAATTTTCCAACGATTCACAATGAGGTAGGATTCCTCTTAGTTGGCAACGTTGATGTATTCGACAAGGCTCTTTACACCTTGGACTGTAGTAGATAAGTCTCTAGTTGAAACCTAGCAGCTTTGACTATGCTTATTCTGATAACATGTTGAGCAACAGTTTGGAGGATTTGCAGGTTGGATTCATGAGGGTTAAGAATAAAGAGCTCGAGGTGGATATATACAACAAATATTTGGCAGCATTTTTTGAGTTCATTAATGGGAGTTGCCTGCCAAAAGAGTATGCCAACGTCGAAAGAATTATAATAACAAAATACAAGACAATGGCAAGGGTTTGAATCCCAAGGCTGGGGAGATGGAGATAAAAGTAATGGTTATTGAGATACAACCAAGAAAGAAGGTCGAGCAGGACTCGAGAATAGTGTGCTTATCTCAGTTGACTGGAGGTAAAGATCGTCACAATAAAGTATGCACAACAAAAGGATTTCATGACAGAAGGGTTAGATTGTCTGGTCCTACGACAATTCAATTATATGATCTACGAGACAGACTATGCCTGGAGCAGCCCAGTATGGTTGTGGAATGGTTAATTAAGGCTGCCAAATCAGCTATAGATGAGCTTACCGTACAAGACGCAGAAATGGCTTATGCTTCTGCAAGTAACTTGGCTCAGCTAACTTCCTTAAACTGTTCCAATGTCGAGTATTGTGTTGGATCGCCTAAAAAGAGTGCAATCGTTGTTGTTGCATCTGGTCTCACGACGTTTAGAGTTGGGGTTAGCTCTCCAAAATCGCAAGGGATGGATTCTCATAATTCTATTAGTGGAAAGGCTATATCCACTATGAATTTGAAGGAATCAGACTTGGCAAGAAGCAACAACAACACTTCAGACGGTAGCATCAAGGGATTAATTGAACATACATCCAATTGTTCGATGTCAAAGTCGGCGGCTTCCAAGAGAGAGGCAAGATTAAAATCAAGGGAACGAGCGAGGAGGAAATCAGCCTCAGCCCAAAACCCTGTTGGATCTCCATCGACCATCCAGGAATTGAACTCGATGAAGCCTTATTTAACTAGTCTCCTTAAGAGATCTTTTCTTTACCCTACGCTTCCATTGGAGTCCCATTACAAAAAAGATGATAACCCATGTGGGACTCATACTCAAGTGTTGTCAAAGATAGACAGTGTACAACAACTGTGGGGTTATAATAATATGCCATCTTACACAGACTTGTTATTTATCGAGGATTCTCATCCGCTTCAAAACATGCCTTATTATGCCACATCAACACTCCATTAGGCATTTTGGCATTTTGGTTCCACGTTTGTTCCCGCACTTTCTAACGATATACATTTGTCGACATCAAGCCTCTCTGGTAGGGGACCCCTTTAGTTCAATTCGTCTTCTCTTACAAATAATCCTTATGTATCCTATGCTCAGAACAATGCCTATCGTGAAGCCTCTGCAAAAACAACACATGATTTTGGAAAACATTGTTCGATATTTTCTTTGGTGTTTCCTTCCCTGCTTCGGGGTACTGCTTTATATTACTTTGTGGTACAAATCCATCTTCTCTTGATATCTTTTGTAATATAACTAGTGAGATGACTTGACACACATGGTTTGGCGGCCATGAAAAATAGGCCATCTAAATAATCTTTATGTTGAATATTCCAGATAACGAGGGTGGCACATAAATTCCAAGCCATATGATAATTCATTCATTTCCATATTTTGTTTGGATATAAAACAATTGAGTAATAAAGCACTTGTTTATGAAAGCAATAGAAAGGGAAAAGACTCAAATCAAGGTTGGGTTAAAAATTATTAAAAATAAAGCACGTGTTTATGGAAACAACAAAAAAGGCAAAGAATCGAATTAAGGTTGGGTTGAAAATTATTAAAAACAAGTTAAGTTAATTTATTTATTTTCATAAAAAATAAAAAACAATTAAATGTTTATATGGTTGGCTATTACTAATTAAGAAATTAAGAAATTAAGAAATGGGAATCCAAGTCATTTTGAACTAATTAAGTTAAATAATAAAAACAACTCAATGGTATGGTTTTCTATTACTAATTAAAAAATTAAACAACTAAGTTAAGCATTTTACACTAGTAACATGGAAAAACTTATTATATACTTATTTTGTTTGGATGCATTTTATTTGAAATCGATTCTATCTAAAGATTAACAAAACTACACCAAATATCAAGTACCAAGTGCACACACAAAACAATCATTAAGTGCATACATAAAACAATCTCGATGACAAATAACTCTATACCATGTGCACATAGAGATACTTCTATCAATGTGAGAAAGAGAAAATAAATGATGTGAGATTTAATTGTTCATTGATGCCCATTTTCATAGGAATATTATTTTTAGTTCAACTAAAAATTCATCCAGAAATGTAATTTCACTTTAGTTCAAGTTTCATCCATAGTTTTTAGAAGACTTAAATCCTTGAAAATTAAAAAAAAAAATGGTTTGGCTTGAACTTTTTCTTTGGTGATTCATAAAATTTCAACATAGGTAGTTGAAAAGGAGATGATTTCATGTCCTCTTTTAAAGCTCCAAAAATAAATGGGGTGAACCACATTGGATATTTAATTATTTTAATATATATGAAAAATATTTTTGGTTTCTATAAAAAAACCTATGAACTATTTTAACTGTTCACGTTTCATTATTCTATATTTTATCTCTACTTTTCAAAGCTTAGGTTCACTTCTTCAACTTTTAAATCACTAAAAATATTGAAGAGACAAATATCTAGGATATCGGGTCAATAAGAGGCACCAAACCACACAATGAGAATAAAAGAAGGAATGAAATCACGAGGTTGTGTCCTCTCACATCCCTCTTGGTTTCACTCTCACCTTATTGTTTAAGTGAAGTGCCACATTGAGCAAAAAAACCTGATATATTCACATAGTACAAGAATTCTACGAATCTAAATCACTTTTCATGCACAATCAAACCCTTGATAGAGTAAAAAAAAACAAAAGGGTATAAAGTACTATTTGATATATACAACTAATCGAAGGATGGTGATGTTTTATGGAGGTTTTATGCTTTAAAATTGTCGTAAAATTTAGTAGTTCAAAGCATTGGAGCATTACCATTGAATGTTTATAGGGAAGACAAATGTGTTAAAAGCTTGTTGAATGTTTTTTTTTGTTTGAGATGGGGAAACTCAATGTTTGGATATAACAAGAAGCACCTAGTTCCTGTGAGTGCGGGGAACATCCTTTTTTATTTTTGTGCAATGTGGCCTATCGATCTCATATGATCCCATATTTTTCGACCTCTATCAACTACTCGCAACAATATCCAAATATGCAACAATGACTTTCAATTTCCTTCTAATCCATTAATCCTCAAGAGATTCCCTTTATATATCACCACCTCTCCATCACGTACGCCCACCAAATATCCATTAATGATTAATCAATTGAAACATCTTTTGATTGGTACCAAACATGTGACTAACGTCCACATACAATTGAATAAGAAATAGATGGAACCTATTAAAGGGTTTCTATATTGGCTACTCATAAACCATCCAAAAAACCACACATCCTTTCTTTGGGCAATATAACCACTCACATTCACTTCGGTGTGCCCTTTTCCCTGCTTCGGCGGTATCAGGGGGTATGCTAGTATTAATATAAAATAGTATATACAAGTATATATCCATTATAACTCTAGAGTCAAGAATGATCAATTTCTAGGTACAAACCTTTTTTATCATAAACAAAATCAAAATTCCAAAATTCCAAATTTACATTTAAGTAAAAGTAATATTGAATAAAATTTAAATAAATGTTTATATCATTCTTTAAATAAAAAATGTTATAGTATTATATAAATTACTCTAAATCTTGGTACAATGTTATAATAATTTATAAATTACTAAATCTCGTGCTGTTGTCGTTCGTACTCGTGATACATAAGCATGACTATAAATGTAAACTTGAACCGAGTTCATCAATCAGCTCACCGTGTCACATCTATTTTATTCTATTATATTTTTGTACGTGCATTTCATTTCTTTTGGTGCAATAGCTTAATATATATAGTTTTGTGTGTATGTATCTTTTATGTCTTCTATACTTAACCAATTTCTCATTTCTCTTTTCTCTGTACTTTATCTTTCTCCTTACTTGGTGGTTTTTCCAAAAGTTGTGAACCCTGTTATAGTGAAGCTTGCGAGTTCCAGTGGTCCCGGGTAGAATAACAAATGACTGAAGTGTTGTCTGCAAAATGTATATCACAAAATTGTTGGGTGCAAAATGTATATGAGAGAAGTGTTGGGTGCAAGATGTATATCACAGAAGAAGCTGAATATGAAAAATAAAAAATAAAAATAAATATGAATAATTAATTGAATAAAATTTAGCAAAACATTATTACATATTAATAATGAATACGATATTTAATATTAATATTATAGGATATATATTATTAATTTTACTCTATAGTTTATTTATTAATATTAATATAAAATAGTATATACAATTAGATATCCATTTTAACTCTAGAGTCAAGAATCAATTTCAAGTATCAATTTCTAGCTACAAACCTTTATTATCATAAACAAAATTAAAATTTCAAAATTTCAAATTTATATTTAAAAACATTAAAAGTAATATTGAATAAAATTTAAATAATTATTTATACTATTATTTAAGTAAAAAGTGTTATAACATTATATAAATTACTCTAAATCTTGGTACAGTGTTATAATATTCTATAAATTACTAAATCTCATGTTGATACATAAGCATGATTATAATATTCTATAAATTACTAAATCTCATGTTGATACATAAGCATGACTATAATATTCTATAAATTATTAAATCTCATGTTGATACAATGTTATAATATTATATACTTAACCAATTTCTAGTTTTTCTTTTCCCTCTACTTTATCTTTGTTGTGAACCCGAGTATAGTGAAACAATGTATCACAAAATTGTTGGGGCAAAATGTATATGACTGAAGATGAAAAATAAAAATAATTAAATGAATAAAATTTAACAAAACATTATCACATATTAATAATGAATACAATATTTAATATTAATATTATATGATAGATATCATTAATTTTATTTTATAGTTTATTAATTAATATTATTATAAAATAGTATATACAATTATATATCCATTTTAACTCTGAGTCAAGAAGAATCAATTTCTAGGTATAAACCTTTATTATTATAAACAAAATCAAAATTTCAAAATTCCAAATTTACATTTTAAAACATTAAAAATAATATTGAATAAAATTTAAATAATTGTTTATACTATTCTTTAAGAAAAAAGTGTTATAGCATTATATAAATTACTCTAAACCTTAGTACACAATGTTATAATATTTTATAAATTATTAATTCTCATGTTGTGGTCCGTCAGACTAATGATACATAAACATGATTATAAATGTGAACCAGCAAGTCCGAACCCGCTCACTGTGTCATATCTATTTTATTCTACTATATTTTTATAAGTGCATTTCATTTCCTTTGGTGCAATAGTTTAATATATATAGTTTTATGTGTATTTGTATTTTCCTTCTTCTATACTTAACCAATTTCTCGTTTATCTTTTCTCTATACTTTATCTTTATCATTACTTAGTCGTTTTTCCTAAAATTGTGAACCCGGGTATAGTGAAGCTTGTGAATTGAAAATGGCAGAAGTGTTGTCTGCAAAATGTGTATCACAGAATTGTTGGGTGCAAGATGTATATCAAGATATTATAGGATAAATATCATTAATTTTACTTTATAGTTTATTTATTAATATTAATATAAAATAGTATATATAAACTCTAGAGTCAAGAATGATCAATTTATAAGTACAAACTTTTATTATCATAAACAAAATCAAAATTCCAAAATTTTAAATTTGCATTTAAAAACATTAAAATTAATATTTAATAAAATTTAAATAATTGTTTATACTATTCTTTAAATAAAAAGTGTTATAGCATTATATAAATTACTCTAAATCTTGGTACAATGTTATAATATTCTATAAATTACCAAATCTCATGTCGTGGCTCGTTTGACTTGTGATACATAAGCATGACTATAAATGTAAACCCGCAAGTCCGTTCATAGTGTCACATCTATTTTATTCTACTATATTTTTATACGTGCATTTCATTTCCTTTGGTGCAATAGCTTAATATATATAATTTTATTTGTATTTATCTTTTTCATCTTCTATATTTAACCAATTTCTAGTTTCTCTTTTCCCTCTACTTTATCTTTCTACCCGCTCGGGTACATTGAAGCTTGCGAGTTCCAGTTGTAACACCTTGTTTCCCCCAGTTTGTAAAAATAACTGGACTGGCCAAGAACTGTGGCAAACTCAGAAATGTGAATATGTGATGTGAATGGACCTTGTGGAAAAGGTCGATGAATGTGAATAATATTATGAATTTATATTACAGGACTGTAGAGAGGGGATATGCTGAAAAAGAGACCACGATGGCTGCAAAAAGGCAATGGAAGGCACCTGAAAAGGTGGCGTTAATTTCCACCGAAAAACAATACCGTATTTGGACTTCACTGGACCGGAGAACCAAAAGCAGCTCGCTGGCCCCGAATTAAATGTCTCGCAGGCTGGTAGTGTAACATCCCGCTCTGGCGCATTGAAAAAACTTATTCTTTGAGGACACTTGCTCGCAAGTGATCTGGACTTTTATGATGTTAAACCATTTATCCTTGATTATGATGCGTTTTGATAGATGGCATGATGTGTTTACTACTTTGATGTAGACAGGTGTTGTTGAATCAGTTTCATTGAGAGTGTAGGGTTCCGAACCTTGAGGATGCAGAGGCATCGGTGGAACCCCTTGGACTCTGGATTGAGTCAGGGAGTGTGCTATTTGGGTTGATTTATTTTCTGTGATATTTCATTGATTTGATGATATGATGTTGACATGTTCTGACACGATTGTTGATGATGCAGGCTGACGATAGCTTGCCGACCAGACTCACATAAGGAGTAAAGGGGCCACACACGATTTCCAGAGAGGTTGAGGGAGAGGGGTGGACAACAGCCCTGTCACCGCCTACTAGCACTCTCGTCGTGGCTCGAACTGTAGATTAACGATTACCTAGTTCGAGAGGATTCACGATGACGTGAGGGCAGACTACGACAGTCGCTCACGATGATTCTAAGGGACGCGCAATAAGGCGGGGGCCTTATTCGTTAGAGCCCTTAGTCTCCCACAAGTTCACCTGGCGGAGTGTTGACTCCAAGGGTTATAGATGTCTACCAATCAGTCAAGTTGGCGAGTGGCACCCTTGGAGCACGTGGTGCATCCTGAAGGGCACGTCGCACAAAAGAAACACAAGAAGCGAGTGGCACCCTTGGAGCACATGGTGCATCCTGAAGGGCACATCGCGCAAAGGAAACGAACGAGGCGAGTGGCACCCTTGGAGCACGTGGTGCATCTTGAAGGGCACGTCGCATTGATGTGGATGAAGAAAACAAACCTAAATATCCCTAAGACAATAACGCCTTAAGAAATCCTTAAACAACTTCCCAAACCCAGTGTCGCCCAGTTCAGAATCTAAGTACTAAGTCTAAAACTTTTAGGGTAAACTTTTAGTCTAACCTTAAGAACAGACGCTGGAATAAAAATAACAATTTAAACAAAAACCCACCTAAGTAATAGTTGGGTCTTCATAAAATTCTTGGGGCGATGACGAGGGTAAGATTTAAATTAAAATTAATAGTTTTAAAATTTTACAAAGGAGAAATTAATTACTAACTTGTGGAAGAACAAAAGATATTAAATAAATAATAAATGAAAAGATTAATTAGCGCATTTACCTTTTTGGTTTTAAAAAAAAAGGGGGGGGGAAGGGATTAATAAAAATAGGGAAACAAAGTAATAAAGGAAACATGGACAATTAATAAGTAATAAAATTATTTAACGTGCGGGAGGATAAAAAGTTATGAATTTAAAAATAAAATGAAAAGATTAATTAGCACATTTACCTTTTTGGTTTAAAAAAAAAAGAAGGGATTAATAAAAATAGGGAAATTAAGTAATAAATGAAACATAGACAATTAATAAGTTAAAGAAAATAATTTCGGAGAAACGTGGGGATGAATGACACTTGTACTACAGAGAAATTTTGGAGGGTTTTCTTTAAAACTTAAAAATAAATGTGATTTAGAAAAGTTGGTGGGGCTCAAAACTCGATAAAAGAAAGGGGGATGAGGGGAAAAAGGGAGGGGCTATTAGGTATCATTATGTTGTCAATTTGTGACTGGACTGATTACTTGTGAGGAGTTGGGAATTTCTCAGCTTATATTGGAGTGGTAGCTCAGTCTTGCGAGGAGAGCTGGGAAGCTAGGTATACTGTTTGGATTGTGTGTGGCCCCTTTGCGGTTCGGGGGGCTAAGGGGGAAGCAGAGTACCCCTAGCGATTGGCTGGGAGGTACCGCTGTAGTCTCCACGGTCAGTGAGCGGGAGAGGCATGAAGCTCAATTGCGGGATTGCGTCTTCAGGTTATTCTTCGTCGGTCACAGGTACGCAAGTAGGTTGTTGTTTTAAGAATAATGTGAAATGATTAAGGTTGTATATGAACCCTTCTCTGCGTTTGGTTAAAACATTTCTCGGCATTGCTGCTATACAGCTCTACTTTCTGTTTCTTGCTAAAAGATTTCGGTAATGAAGTTTCGTTTGGAATTTGTAACGATTTGCTATACATTGTTGTAATGAAGTTCTCTTGGAAATTGTAATGAACCTTAGGAATGAGATTTTACGCTGTAACATTTATTTACTGCAGTTATATTCGGATCTGGCAATAAGGCCTCTGTTAAATGAATGGTTGCAAGTTAATACATTTACAAAAAAAAAAAAAATTCGTTGTCTCTTACCTCTGCGAATAAAGTTATTTACCTCTGTTATATTAGATAAGAAAATAAAAAATTGATTTCGTTCTCTGTGGGCGTTCCATTTCACCGAGGGCGTTTAACCATTCAGCCATGGCATTCTACCTTGCCGGGGGCGTTTTTATTTTTCTATTGGTGTATTTACTGTGGGCATTTTCATTGACTATGGGCGTTTCCATCTGTGACTGGGGTGTTTTATATTATTGATGGTGTTTTCTTGACTATGGGCGTTCCCATTTGTGACTGGGGTGTTTTATATTATTGATGGCGTTTTCTTGACTGTGGGCGTTTCCATTTATGACTGGGGTGTTTTATATTATTGATGGCGTTTTCTTGATCGTGGGCGTTCCCATTTGTGACTGGGGTGTTTTATATATTATTGTTGGCGTTTTTATCTTCTCCGTGGGCGTTGTATTTCCTCTGTGGGTGTTTTTATTTTTCCCTGTGGGCGATTTCAGTCTCTGCGGGCGTTTTGTTTAAACTGAGCGTCTTCACATGGCCGTGGGAATTTTCCTATTGCCATGGGCGTTAAATCTTACAGAGGGCGTTTATAAATTTATGTGGGGTTTAATCTTCATTTTCTCTTCTGCCCGACCTTGTCTCTTGATTGTTTGACGACTTCACTTTGATCCCTTGCGTTTCGTTTCCTTGTTAGTTGTGTAGCTTTCCCTCTGCCCTTCTCGTTCTGGTATCGAGGAATCGCTCTTCCAACTCGGCGAGTTGTTCTTCATGTTGCCCTTACCCTTCTACGCAAGCCGAGTTCAGGTAACAGCTGCACGACCTTCCCTCTACAGACTCACGCCTGGGTATGGGCAGCTTAATTGGACCTCGGTGAGTTGTCCAACGTTTGGGTGACAGGCATGCGCCCCAATCATTACAGCCACGACCTCGACTAGCACAGGGAGAGTGGTCACGTTGTTGAGACAATGATTGGTTTAGAATCATTGTCTAATGGATTATAAGTTCATGTTAGTGTAATTGTTTTAAGGTAACGAAAGTATACTGAAATGCTTAATGTTGGTGCTAATGGTTATGGAACTGTAAAGCAATTGTTATCTTGGCAGAGTTAGTGGGATATAAATGTAATATGTTTATTATGTCATGGCAGCGTCATTATAATTTTAGTGTTAGATATCACATGAAATATAATGGCATTGTGGTCTTATCATAATGCTATTGAATCTTTAGTTTTTGATGATTTATAAAATATGAGGTTCCTTGAACTAAGCACCATAGAGTATTATGATTTAGTAAATGAGGTTTCTTGTTCGTTTATATAATGTTGAACTTGGTGGGTCGTTGTCTGAATCCTTCTGCCTTGCGCCTTCCATAGAGGTTGCGGTCGTGCGTTTATTTATTATTGTACTTGGTTGTAATCATTTCATTGCTTGGTCTGCTTGTGTTGGGAGGGATGTAGACACCTCCAGGTAGCCTTAGTATATAATTCTCTCTGTGTGATTATTTTGTGTAAAGAATCCAGTGCAGTATCAAGAGTCTCGAGCCCTTTAAAGGCAGGGTTTCCACTCTTGCGACACACTTGACGGAGATTACTAGTTTCTGGCGGAGCAGTCGGCCAGGAGCCTATCTGACCTTCTCTCTCTCTGGAGCAGAGAACTAAGATTAAACGCCCTGCTTTCCTGTGCAGAAATAGTAAAATTTATTGTTATGGATTTTTCCTTATGCCTATGTCGTTTATATGCTTGTAGTTACTTGTTGTGCGCCTTATGTATTCTTGTTATGATCATTGTGGTTGCGTCTTGTTGTTCGTCGGGTGGCGACGTAGAGTCAAGTGTGTATGTTTCCTCTTTACACGTGCGCACACACCTTAAACAAAAAAAAAAAATTGCACCTGTTACAAAGTAGTTTTCGTAACGAAAGGAGGTTGTTACATATGGTATCAGAGTCGGTTCGACCCGCGACTTGGGATTCGCTACGGCTTCCGTGACATGATTTGTTTGATTATACTGTTGTTGATTGAGTTGATTGTGTGCGTGTAGGTAATCATGGTTAGAGGACGTTGCGGAGGCAGACGACGGGGTGCTAGAGGATGAGGCGTGATGCCTCCAATAGCATCCACGCCTGAGGGGTCTAACCCCCAGGGAGGCGAGCAGGTTCTCGGACAGGAGAAGATAGAAGTTGGCGATGTTGTTGAGATGATGAGAGATTTTCAGCGCATGTCCGAGGCACTGATTAGTAGAGTGGATAGAGACGAGGCCAGGGCGCCGGCACCTATTGAGGTTCCGCCACGCGCACCGGCCGTTACAGGTAGCATTCATCGTGAACTCGAGAAGGTTAAATTTCCCGAGTTCTTTGGTGCCCCGGATGGCGCAGCCGTCGAGGCATGGTTGGAGAATATGGCGATGTGCTTCGCACTTCGTGATTATACCTCCAACATGAAGGTCTGCATGGCGGTCTTTCAACTGAAGGGGAGCGCTCTTCTATGGTGGAAGACGCTCCTGCCGTAGCTGAACATGGTCGTTGAAGACGTGTCATGGGAACTGTTCGAGGAACAGTTTCGAGAGAGGTATCTTTCAGAGGAATTCATTGAGCGTCAGCTCAATGAGTTCAATGCATTACGACATGGAGGTTGTATGGTGCTCGAGTACGAGGCACGTTTTATGGAGCTGCTCCGGTATGCTCCACACCTTAACACAGAGAAGCTCAAGGTCAACAGGTGCATGTTTGGCCTTAACGACAACCTACGTGCAAAGGTCAGGATCTTGATGCCTCAAACCTTGCACGATGTTGTCCAAAAGGCCCTCATAGCAGAGGAGGAGCTTATCAGCGGGGGTCAGACCAGGACTCCAGCGAGACCAGCAGGGCAGGGTTCATCTGGAACGCCATAGCACCAGACACCAGCGAGACATACGTCGGTATATCGCAGCTTCCAAAGGGGATCCACGTTCACTACACCTCGACGATCGTCGCCTCAGCAGCAGACACCTTATCGGGGACCACAACACCAGCAACAACGTCGCTCGCAACAACAGCAGTTTAGGCCTGTTCAGCAGAAGAGACCGGGGTTCCAGGCCGGTGGGTCGTCATCTTCTACTTCGGGCACCAGGACTACTGGGTCAAAAAAGGGGCGTTGGACGTGTGGGGAGCCACGCTACCAGCGCGACTGTCCTGTGGAGAGGACCAGAGCGTCCGGATCAGCCGGACCCGTTACCGTGGGAGATATGGGCAAGGCCCATCGGATTCATGCAGCGGTGAATAACCGCCAGGAAGAGCACCAGTCGACTGTGCTCGAGACGACAGGTACTGTCGCTGACCAGACCCTTAGTATTTTGATAGACCCAGGTGCTACTGAGAGNGAAGAGCACCAGTCGACTGTGCTCGAGACGACAGGTACTGTCGCTGACCAGACCCTTAGTATTTTGATAGACCCAGGTGCTACTGAGAGTTTCATTTCTGGTGCAGTGCTAAAAAGGATTAAGGTAAAGGCAGTCGAATAGGATGAGTTTAGCTTCGTAGAGATGGCTTCAGGAGCCAAACAAAAGGTTGGAGGAAAGGTTACAGGTTGTACCCTTAACCTGGGAGAGTTTGTCACGAGGTTGAACTTGTACGTCACAATCTTAGGATCTTATGACGTCGTGATTGTTATGGATTGGTTGGAATCGCATGAGGCGATACTCAACTGTAAGACGAAACGGTTGAGCTTGGTCGATGATGAAGGACAAAGACGTGTGATTGTAGGACGGAACCAGCGAGTATCCCTGAGGTTCGTCTCTTCCTTACAATTACGGAAGAGTATGCACAAGACGTGCAAGCTTTATGCGATCCTTGCGCTAAACGATAAGGGAGTGGCAGAAGGTCTAGAACACCTTCCGGTGGTGAAGGAGTTTTCGAACGTATTTCCAGAGGAGTTACTTGGGATGCCGCCGGAGAGAGAATTGGAGTTTACTATAGACATGAAACTGAGGACAAAGGTGTCCCGGGTGACAAAGCAAGGCATCTTGTAGGTGAAAATTGGGAACTTGCTTACCCTCCAAGAGTGTATTGTATGTGTGGCCGAATTCTGGATCACTTGTGTCGAGAAGCGACCAATTGGAAGTCTCGTGCCCACAAGAGTTGAGCACAGTGGTTAGCGCCACGATGGGTGGTTGACTGAGGCAGTCTGCAACATTGTTGGTGTTGCCTTTCTTGTACTTAATGTTCAAATGAAACTGTTGCAGGTATGTGTACCACTTCTGATGGTGATCGTTCTGCAACTTCCCTTGTGTCTGTATGAACTGCAGGGGTCGGTGGTCTGTGTGGATGACCATTTCCTTTCCCAAAATGCAATGCTTCCATTGCTGACAAGCCTGCACAATGGAATACATTTTTTTTTCATAAGTGGGATACTTCTGGACTGTTTCGAAAAGTGTCTCACTGTGATATGCCATCGAATGCCCATATTGAGTAAGAACTGCCCCAATGGCATAGTTAGAGGCATCTGTCTTGATCTCAAATGATTGTTGCAAGTCTGGTAATGTGAGGACTGTTGCAGAGCATAGGTGATGCTTCAACTCCCCGAATGCCTTCTGTTGAGATTCAGACCAAAAGAATTTTGATTTAGCTCCTCCCTTGGTGACTTGACTCAAGGGCCAAGTGATATGAGAGAATCCCAACACAAACCTACGGTAGAAATTGGCAAGACCTAAAAAAATTGTGGAGCTCTGTTAGGGTGGTTGGGGCTGGCCAATCCCGAATGACTTGAATCTTTGCTCGATCCACATGCACCCCCCGCTCATCAATAATGTATCCCAGATATTGAACCTGGATCATGCCAAAAGTGCATTTCTCCAAATTGGCACACAACTTGTGTTGTCGCAGTGTTTGGAGGACCTGTCGGATGTGGTGGAGGTGCTCTTCCCAAGTTTGGCTGAAGATCAGAATGTCATCTAAGTACACCACTACAAATGAGTTGGTGAATGGCCGTAGGATGTTATCCATTAGCTTCATGAAGGTCGCAGGGGCATTCGTCAACCCGAATGGCATGACCAACCATTCGAAAAGGCCCTCGTTGGATTTGAGGGAAGTCTTCCACACATTAGAGGGTTCAATTGGTACCTGGTGATACCCCGACTTCAAGTCGATCTTGCTAAAATATTTCGCCCCCTTGAGTTGGTCCAGAAGTTCATCAATCTGTGGGATCGAGTACCTATTCCGAACAGTGATCTTGTTCAGTGCCCGATAGTCAATGCAAAGTCTCCAAGTTCCATCCTTCTTCTGCACCAACACGATCGGGCTCCCACAAGGTGATGAACTCAGCCAAGTGTGACCTTTCTGCAATAGCTCCTGAATCTGCCTCTTGATTTCGTCATTCTCCAAAACAGAGCGTCGATAGATGGGTCCATTAGGCAACAACGCACATGGGGTCAAATCAATGGGGTGCTTGACCTGGCAATGTAGAGGCACCCCTACAGGGGAGGTGAAGATGTCCTCGTACTCCTCCACGACCCTATCCATATATTGTTTTCGTGCATCGTGAAATTTAACATGAAGTTTAAAAAGTGTTCAGTTCGATATTCACTAAAAATTTAGTTCAGACTTGTTGATTATCGATTTATGTTGGTAATGGCATGTTGAGTTAAAGAATACTCACATTTTACTTTGTGCTTAGTTCAAATAATACATTCTACTAGTGGAACTACTTTGAAGAGAAACTCAGATTTTGGAAGAAAGTCGATTGGATTCTAAGCAACAAAATGATTTTTAATTACGAAATGAATCTATCAGTTATACAAATTATATATATAGGGGGGCAATTCCCCTAATGTTTTCATCTTTCTTAGTCATTCCCTTATTCCCATTTTCATTTATCACCTTCAAAAATCATTTATTTCCCCCTGTGTTTTATATAAATACTTAAAGTTCCTCTGTTAATTATGTATTAAAAGGAAAACAAGATTTAATGGTTGAAATATGATGAAATTGTAATCAAGATGATGTGTTATATTTAAATTCTTAAAGTTCCTCTGCCTTTTAGGTATTAAAAGGAAAACAAGATTTAATGGTTGAAATATGATGAAATTGTAATCAAGATGATGTTGTGACATGGTTTAAAGTTCAGTTTTGATCAGGGCCAATTCCTCTCATGTTTTCACTTTCCATAGTTATTCCCATCACCCATTTCACTTTCATTTTAATTCACATTTATCCCCCTTATGCATTCTCAAGGGATACAATCAGCAGTGATGGGTATTTGGCCAAGCAAGGATAAAATATTGTTGAAGGTTAGTTGGTCTTCACAGGTGTTTATATTAATTATTTTTTAACATGTATCATTATACTTCTCTTTCGCTATTACATTTTTTGTTCATTGAAAATCCCCTCATCTTCCCAAAAAACATTTTCACTTCTATGTTCTTAAATGATGTTGGTCTTATAAATGAAAGAAAGGATTGAAGGACATAGTTGATATTATGGATGATTTCTCGGTATAACCATGGTTGCTTGAATGTTTGTTTTTTGTTGCACAGAGCTATACTAAATTATGTTATGTAAATCGTGTTTGATGACTATTAGCTATTGTGTGCATACTCTAACTCTGCTTTACAATTATAGATGAGTTTCTTCAGCAGAAACAATGTTGGCAAAGGAAATAGAGGAAGAGGAAGAAGACCAAATGAGCTTTGGGGTAATAAAATACTATGTTTCTTTATCCATTTTGATGTTTATTCAGAAGAATTCAATCAACTACTACAAACCAATTTCCTTAACTTAGCAGAGAGAGGATATTTCCAGATGAATCCTCCACTTGAGAGATCTTTCCACCAACTTCATAATATCCTTTAYGGTATTCCTGTTCAACCTCATGTCTCTYTGCAGCCCGAAATCCCATCCAATGATGGTTGGGAGGATATTGTTAACCCACCTGAGAGCCAAATTCATGGATGGTCGATAGTTTCACTGCCCTTACCTCTACCCCCTTTGCCTAAAAGGTTTGCACTGCATATCACTTCAGAGGTTTCTCATGCTCATGCCACTCAACATCCATCAAAGAAGCTCAATTCTCTATCCCATGAACCTTAGCCTAGTAAGGGCTAACGACCGACCCAATCTGCCAATTCCGATCAATCAATGACCTCTTCACACTCTGTTACTTCTCATGCCCAATCCCAGAAAATTGAAAACAAGCATAAATATTTGGAGGAAAATCATCCTAAGGCTTCACCAGCAAGGATTAAGGCGCCAACAAATGAAGAAATAGAAGTTACAAAGGCATTCAAATCACAGGGAAGTAAAAAGAGGTAAACTTCCTCACTTAAAAAATATTATTCCTAGTTTATTTTAGGATGGTGTTTTATGATTTCATTTTTGAGACAGATGTGATTACCTCTAGACAATGGTATATTTTGGACTATTTCATTATTCTCATTTTGGGCATGCTTATGATTATTTTTCAATTGATATGATATTATTTTGGGACATAATTATGACAACAATACAATTATTTATTTTTTATAAATATATTAATATTTGGGAGGTACAAGGTTGTCTACAATGTTTTTGTGCACTGATTTGAATATGGGTGATGTTGGTATTTAAATGGAATTTTGGAAGGATTTAAATTATCTTTATTTTTTAGGAGGGACAAGGAAAAAATTATTTGAAAATTTAAAAAGAAATAATTAGGGGTTCCCATTTATTCGTTAGTATTTATTTATTTATTTATTATTATTATTATTATTATTATTATTATTATTATTATTTTATAAAGTTGTCCTATTGACTAAAATTAGTTAATCACTTAAGAAAAAGAAGTTGAACTTCTCAAACTACTTTGAGAAGAATCAAGGAAGAGTTCAAAGGAAAAGCAAAGAGAGAGTGATAGAGAGAACAACTTTGATAAGGTCTTCTCTTGCTTTCTTAAGTGAGATTGAGGGGTTTGGGGTATGAAGAACGTTGTTGGTTGTATTTCATATTTGGATAAATAAAATCTTTTGATGGTTTTGAGTCTCATTTGAATATTTCTTTGTTGCCTTATCAAATGTTTTATTTCTAAAGCTATTCAAAAATATTCAATTTTTCTTTTTTCTTTTTTGAACACTTTATTTTATTTTGACATATTAAATCATAAAAGACAACATTAATTCCAAGGACTTATTTCTTGAGAGTTAATCGAAATTTTTGCAAAAGAAACTATAAACCAAAGGAAATAATATTTTTTTATTGTGCTTTAGCCAAGTAAAATCTAAAAATGTTGATATTAAGATAAATCCATTATTTTTCATCAACACCACCCATTTAAAAATCCATTAATTCATAAAGACCAAGACTAACATCTATCTCGACTAGAAATATCACCATAGACCTGAAATTACTATTCAAAAATCTTTCAATTAGACGTGTCTTACTAGACAAGTTTCCAATAATTATAAGGGCTTGTATTGTCCATAGCTCCATAAGCAAGGGGGGAGTTTCATCTAGATTGGAGTTTTCTCCAAAAACTAATCTTTAGCATCAAATAAAGGATCCCATGGATTGATGGATAGGAAAGAACTATCCATGGACCATGCTCTAAGAATAAATACATATTCATGGTTACACCGAAGGCATTCTTTTAGGGGGAGTTCTCACTAGACTTTTTGTCATCTGTCCATAGCCATTTGCAAAGTTACACGTGTTGTCATCCACCACCCTGATTCATGCCTTCACCCATACGCCATTGCACGATATTTAGCTCTCTCTCGCCTGGCCGAAGGCTATGCCCAGGATTACTATAAATATGTCTATGCGACGTGGTTCACTTCTCAGAGTGCTCATGCCATTGAATATAATATATTGGAAGAGAATTGATTCCATATTAGCATTATCCATTACCTTTGATCATCAATCCAGAGCAACTGCAATGAGAAGAAGTGTAGAGTCGTGTAGAGTCTGTCGCAATAGCCAGCGACTTTAATGGGATGTTCATAATGATCTCCTCATACCTCCTGTTGATCTCTATGAGGGTCGTGTATGCTCAGAATTGTGGGTGTTCCAGTGAACTGTGCTGCAACAAATATGGCTTTTGTGGCTCCGGAAACGATTACTGTGGAGATGGTAGCAAAGAAGGGCCATGTTCCAGCAATGGTAGTGGAAGCGACTGCGAAAATGGTGTTGCATCGATCATAAGTAAGGATTTCATTGACATAATTCTTGCAGTAGCAGACAATAGGTGCGTTGAAAAGATTTTCTACACATACAACGACTTCATCAGTGTTGCCAATGCCTATTCTGGTACCAGGGAGCCGCTGGCCGGATCGCCGACATCCCATCTCTGTTCCGAGTCAGTTTCTCTGGACCGTGGAGAATAGCTCATAGAATCTAGATGTCCATTCTCCTCACTTCACCCATATAAATCTATCTATATATCACAAGAGCCGAGCCGATGTCAAATACAAACCCTGCCGATGTCAAATACCACCATTTTCAGCAACAGAAAAATTTTGGCGGCCTACCTTCGTGTTCAAGCAATGGGAAACCCGATCTAGACTTTATGGGAGCACGACTGATAAATATAGACATACAAATCCCGCGCTACCGGGCCCCAGACGAAGAAGAATTTAAGGTTCGACTTAGATCCTGTCTCCATCTGGCTCTCTTAAACAATTTTTTTGGGGTTTGTGGTGGCGTTCATCGGACGGGGAGGAGAGAAAGGGGATAAATGGAGGCATTTATTTAGCAGTTGCATCTACCAACACGACTATGGAGTCATCGGGGGAATTGTGTCATGTCTTTTCCTGCATGTCTGGTGGGGTCGAGAGGCCACTTGTAGACATGGCAGACGGGCATCGAGGCAGGTAGTAATCGTCTGTCGCCATTAGGTCGCCCCATGGATCGATGTTTTAGAGGTCTTTAGTCATGTGCCTCTTCGTTTTACGACTTAATGTGTTGTGTTTGTCAGTTGGTGGTCCTCAGATCGATACCTATATGGTGATTTGTCAGTTGGTGGTCCTGAGATCGATACCTATATGGTGATTTCTCATACACAGTGTTGAACCCATATCACGGGAACCCTTCCGATCTCGAAGGGGTTTGATTTAATATCGTATGGGCGGTCTTTCCTCATAGCTAACGATCAAATTCATCGCTTCTGGGTACAGAGTTTTCCAGAAGTTGGTTGTATCTTAAGTTAATAAAAGGGGTCTCACGTAACTAAGAAGTTTGTATTGCCACGGATGGGATTGGATAATAACGTACATATTAGATTGATCATACCTAAACACTGGCCCAAATGAAACTCTAT
Organism: Picea engelmannii; assembly: GCA_009831015.1. Classification (NCBI taxonomy): domain Eukaryota; kingdom Viridiplantae; phylum Streptophyta; class Pinopsida; order Pinales; family Pinaceae; genus Picea; species Picea engelmannii. Next base: position 1,101,514 of record ML781790.1, on the reverse strand, counting down.
TCACAAATTGTTTGAAAATGAATTGTTGGGGTTTAAATGAGATGATGAGATTATTCTCTTTCCTTTGCAGCTACCATTGGTGTTGAAGTACATCCTCTCAATTTTTTCACAAACTGTGGGAAGATTCACTTTTATTGTTGGGCACTGTTGAGCAAGAGAAGTTCGATGGCCTCGGAGATGGTTACTAGTAAGTTTTACTGGCCTAAACTTGATCTCCTGTCTATTTAATTTATTTGACTATTGTGGGTTTATTCTTATGTTATTACAGTGATTTGTTTTTTCAGGTAAATTGAATACATACATTTGTATTTTTTCTTTAACTATTAAGCATTTTGTTGCTAGCCTGCTTAGCTTTTTTGGGATGCTTGATATTGAATACCCGGGGGCTGGTTTATGATAACAGTGATTGCACTTATTTATTTTTCTCCTTTTTGTAAATAAAAGAATAAAATAAATTATGTATTGTCAACAAGAAAAAATTTCAATCATTGGATTTTTTTTGAGTGGTTCTGCAGTATGATCTACAGTCTTTATCATAACTATGCCTACATCTAAAAATTTAACTATCATTTTATTCATCAGCAGCCACATCCTGTCTTGTGTGAGTTGTAAAGAGAATATATTGTCTTAAACCTCAAGGGAGTTGTAAAGAGAATATATTGTCTTAAACCTCAAGGGAGATCATGCTCTCACATTCCTGCTTTTTTCCCTTTCTTTCTCTTGACCTCTTTCCAACCAGCTTTATGATTAAATCACTGTAGGAAATTCAACCATCATTAACTACATTGACTTGTTTCCTAGGATTGTAGTGAGTCTTTTTCTTGATCTGGAGAATCTGAATTATGCCTGTAAGAATACTTTGTGTTGAATTCTCTGGTAGAGGAGTTTTCTCTGGGCACTTTTCCAAAGAAGTATTTGTTACCCTCTGCAGATGTGGCAGGTTTTTCTTTAAAAAGGGGGTGCCATATTAAGACATTTTTAAGGGAAAAATAAATGTTGATTGAAGTACTATAAATGTTAATGAGCTTTTTGGGTACCTTTTTAAGGTTAATGTTTAAAAATATCCACCAAGGGTTTGAACTTGTGTCTCTACCAAGCGAACTTGTGACTTTCACCAATTCACTTTTCCCATGTTGACAGAAATAAAGATGATGTATGTAGTGTGGGTTTAGTAGAAACATTTCTAACTCAATATCAACAACAGTGGGGCAACTATGAACCCCTTCTTTGCTCCTTTTTATGAGTGTTCTATTGTACTCGTTTATCTCTTCTTCTTTTTTAATTTTGTTTTAATTTGACTTTGAATTTAAAAGACAGATCGTTTCATAGTTTATCTCCTGTTTCTGTTGGCATTTTCCCCTTTGAATTGGTGAAGACTCCATATTTTTCTACTTATATTTATTTGTTTCCCTTTTATGTACTGATTGGAATTTTGTTTTGGCAGTATTCATGGGCAGTGTGCAGTTATTATGTTTGATGTTACTGCTCGCTT
>ML781790.1:996645-1048036 GCA_009831015.1 Picea engelmannii | reverse complement strand
CGCTCGGGATGGTGGCCATGGCGCGTTGGAGCGACGATTGCTTAGGAGTCGAGGCGTCCGAAGGTCTTCGTCTTTTTGTCTTCGCAGGGGTAGGGGTGACACTCGCGGGCAGAATTGGCGGATGGGTGGAGGAGCCTGTAATCAGGGAGGTCGAAGGCGAGAGGGAAGGTTGACATGGCTTCCAAGGGGAGCCCCGCTTGGGCTTTCCTCTGATGCGTTCTCTCATGTGTGCAGGTTGGCGATGTTTTGCGCGAGGAGCGAGTAACCAGAATTGCAGGTAGCCGATAGACCAAGTTGCAGTGAAGGCCGAGGTGTGCTTGCATCGTGAAGGGAGGAGCCCTTCCAAACGCGAGCAGGGAGGGAGGACGTATGCCACTAACCAAGCCATGTTACAGTTATGTGGGAAGCGGAGGGTGGCGTAAATGCCCCTGACCCTGCCCATCATGTCTAATTTATGCGCGATTAATTCCAGGGACGGCAGAGCCCTGCGGCACGGGGCGATCACGTGCCTGCGCATGGGTCTGCAACTCGTCCTCTTCCATTCGCTGCCATCTGGAGTCCACTAGCACCCCATCCGGGGATAGATTATAACTTATTAGTTACAACTATAATATATCATAATTATCCTTCATATCTCAAGAGGAGGATCAAGAAGATTTTGTATTAAATTGATTTGGCATTAATAAATGGACATTATAATAAATCCCTAGTTTAGGAATCAATACCAAGTTAGGTTTCCAAGAATACAACCTAGCTGTTTATTTCTCATACTTTTCTCAAAATGATGAAAAGTGTTTAGAAGGTTTTTTGGGATGTGCATTTCATCCCAAAAAAAAAAAAAAAAAAAAAAAAACATCTAATTCTATTACGATTCTCAATTATACTTTATATTTAGTATTTCAAAAATATTTATTATTTTAAAATGAATTTTCTAAAATCTTATTTAAAATAAGGTTTATATATAATTCATTTTTGTTAAATAAAAATACGATACATAATATCTTTTACTTTTATAATTCCAACTCAATTATTATTGTTAACCCAATTTTTTTGTCTTTTGAATTCTAACTCATTAACTATATTTTACTAACCATATTTTACTTATGAAGTCCATTCAGACCCATATTTACTTAATTCGAAGGCCAATTCTGCCATGTCTTTTATTTAATTAAATGGCATAACTATTTGATTGGTAATCGATCGAAAGAAATCAATTGGTTTTCTTACTCAATTGAAATTCTGAGTAAGTTTGTGGATTAACATATTGCAAACTTCATAACAAAGTAAGCAAATTAATTTGACATTAATAAATAGACATTATAATAAATTCCTTGTTTATAAATCAATAAACTAAATTCTCCCACCTTGACCTTTGCACGAGCTCCGTAATTCTTCAACTGTCCACAGGGCCAAACTCTGACATTTGAAGAATCCTGGGATGATTATTTCATGAGCGAATCTGATGATGGAGATTACATGAGCTATGAGGAGCTCGTGGGATTCCAACAAAGGTATGGATCTGTTACAATCAGGCTACCTCCTGAAAAACTCTCTGCTCTGCAGGCCATTGCATTCAAGAAACAAGCAGATGATTGCATTCAAAGAAACAAGCAGATGAAGGAGGATGGAGAGAGGTGTACAATATGTTTGGAGATTTATGAAGATGGCGATATAGCCCTGCAACTTCCAGGCTCTCATATATTTCATGGTGACTGCGTAACTAATTGGTTTAAGAATAGCAAAATCTGTCCTCTCTGCAGGCGTGAAGTTGTTATTGAGAAGAATGAAGATAGTCCACAGGCTGAAGTTGTAATTGAAAAGAATGAAAGATAGTCCAGAGGATGCAGGTGCATAATAAAAAGGAGACAAGAAAGTGTTGTTTTATGGAGTATAGTGAATTCCTGTAAATGCAAACTACCTCTTCCTCTACTTAGATGCAAACTACCTCTTTCTACTAATTGATGCAAACTTTGTTTGATGATGATTTTCAACTTTGATCCATAAGCTGTCCCAACTCACTATTCAAGGAATCATATTGTGCATCAAGCTTTTGCTAACTGAGGAATAAGATCGAAACTCCTTTTATTGGTAACATAAATATACTAATTTAGGAAAGAAGTCGATAACAATACTTTTTTTATTTTTATGTCTCGCAGTCTGCGAGGGACATTAAGTTTTGAGATATTTTGATTATTTGAGTGTGCAATTTACGAGACGGTATTACACGCTTTAATCTAAAGTTTTTTTGACTTCCATGTTTGCATACCTAAAGTTTTTTAACTTCCATGTTTGCATCAGATACAGGAGCCAGGAGGGTGGCGGTCTTAATAATTGTTTGGCAGTTCACCACACTGCAGTCTATATTCTGTATTCTATGCACAAATCATCACTGCAGTCTATATTCTATATTCTATGCACAAATCATCACTGCAGTCTATATTCTGTTCACCACACATGGTCACTGCCACCTGCTTGATCATTATGCTCTGCTCACCACACATAGTCACTGCCACCTGCTTGATCATCTTTCCCCACCGATGTTATTCAATTTCTGGCCCTAACACCTGCTTGATCATCTTTCCCCACCGATGTTATTCAATTTCTGGCCCTAACACCTGTGTGGCTCGGCTAACAAGCAACTCCACTGTTATGCCCGCTTTATTCTTGTTTTTCTCATGCTAAATCGGCAGTATGCTTGTCAATAATATTCACTATTTCCATTGCCCTGCAGGCTCTGCCCTCTTGATTCCGCAAAATATGTTTGTATGTCTGTTTTTGGATGTGATATCCCTCTGCATTTAGGATTATCAATGCCACTAGGCACCTGGATTCGGTTCATCCCTATGGCTTACAATGGTTCATCTTTTACGCTTTTAAATAAGGTATTGAACAAAACTGAAATTCTAACATCCATTCAGTTTATACAGTGCATAATCTTTGGATGATTGATTTTCATAGTCATAACTTGTCTAAATACACAAGATATTTCACTACTGGCATATACCTTTCACAAAGTCCACACCACTCTATGCATGATCATTCTAATAACTTCGTAAATACTTATGTTTGGGATGCTCTAAATTTGTATAATAACTGTTTTAGCATAATTTGACAGAGGTGTTTTTAAAACTGATGTCTTAAAGAAAATGCTTTAAACGAGGGTAAAATTTGCTCACAAAGTCCACACCACTCTATGCATGATCATTCTAATAACTTTGTGAATACTTATGTTTGGGATGCTCTAAATTTGTATAATAACTGTTTGTATAATAACTGTTTTAGCATAATGTGACAGAGGTGCTTTTAAAGCTGATGTCTTAAAGAAAATGCTTTAAACGATGGTAAAATTTGCTCCATGTTCCTTTACGTTGGATCAATGTTATGTTACATGATTATAGGACTGCTCTAGTACACCATAGTTATTATGCTTTAAAAAACTGATATGGTCATGCCCTTTTTAAAACTACTGTGCATTTTGAGAGATCATTCACTTCTTGATGTGATCTCAACACTGTTTATGCAAACTTTTGAGAATTTGGAACATCAATTATGTTATTCATTGTGGAAGTAAGATTGTTTCTTGTTAGATGTTAAATACGGATCTTTACCACTCAGAAATCAAGTTTTCAGAAGCCAAATTCATCATATATTTTTTGTCATGCTTAAATCGCCTTACAGTTTTTTTGTCATGCTTAAATATCCTTACAGTCACAGACGCTCAGGATCAATGAATGTCTTTTTTTTCAGATATTTCGCACACTGGACATAAAGAGTACTGTGATGACGATGTTCTCTACAGTTATAATCTTAAATGCTATTGCTTATAATGACTGTCAAGGTTGAAGATCATATACCTTCAGCATATACCAAGCTTCAAACATTTCATATAGTAGTTTGTGGACGTCTTTCCATATAGTAGTTTGTGGACGTCTTGTTAAGATCTCCACCAACAACTGTTGGAATACTTTTCTTGTAATTCACATTTGCAATAACTCTCAAATGCAATGATTCACACATTTGCAAATATAAATTTCTGAAGGCTATGGCAGTTTCCCTTCATCATAACAACCATGTTTTCCTGAAATATTTCGTTCTTGAGCTCAGAATTTAATGATTTGTTTGTGGTTTGCAAATCTAGACAAAATTTCTAACTTTGTAGAAAACTGTTTCTTCCCAATTACTTTCAAACCAAATATGTGAGATGGTTTTCTGAGTGGCCTAAATTTGTGGTTGAATATCAAACGTAGTCCGTAATTCCAAATATCCTCGATTAAATGATAAATAGGTGCTCAACACATTGAAACGACTTGCATGAGAAAGGTAAAACAAATCAGATTTTGATTCTATTCTTTATTTTACAAACTTGAGAATTTGTGTGTTGGAATCGCTTAAAATTTCCACCTTTCACTCATGGACAACAGGCTTAATATGCTGCTGGTGTGTGACTCCAGATCGTTATAATTTTAAATTTTAACACAAACACTAGTCGAAACCCTTCCACATGTTGGATCGATGGCGCTTATGTGAAATGATTTGTATGAAAAATATGTTGGTAATTTATTATTAAAGGATCATTGTCTCGTTGGTTATAACTTGGCAGGTGTATTTGTATTTTGATTACTTAAAGTTTCATTTGTTTGTGAGAAGGGTTGACATAAGAATCTCACATTCTTCACACAGGGCTAAGAACCATTGTCGAATGGTACAATTAAAGCTCACATTAAATGATATAATTCTGGTGTCATAATAACTCTGTTGTTCCTATTATCCGCTATTCCATGCTCCTTACCTTTGAACCTTCCATTTCATGTTATCCTCTATTCCGTGCTCCTTGCCTTTGAACCTTCCATTTCATGTTAAACATGCAGACCATGATACACTATCTAATAACCTAAAAAATTCAAAAGATAGATATGTAGATAAGGCATAGTGGTAGTGATTTTTTAACATGGAATTGTAATAAACCTAAACAATCTTACCAAGTATTTATTGAACCATGTGGTAAGGACAACTGGAATATAAATCTGCCAATATTTCTTTGAAATTGTAAGTTTTCCAAAGTCTGATGTGGGAGTTCTGTTCTATTCATAATCAATTGAGATGAGAGACAAACACTAATGAGATTTATGTAATAAGCATGTTAAGACGCATGAAATTTCGTTACCATGGGAGGAAGAAAGTATTAAGTGATAAATACTTACACAATACATGACTGGTACTCATCCCCAAGACTTGGGTACTATAATCTTTGTCGGCCCCCTGTGGAGAAGGAGGAGGATTATATAATCTTGCCTTGTTTATAAAATAATCCAGGAAGAAATCCTCATTTTCTTTTAACAAACCCTTCCAAACTGCACCCATCAATCATAGTTTCGAATTAAATCATTTATAATATAACAACATTACCTGCCCGTATAAACTAAGCTCTAAAGACTAAAAGCTAGCATGATAATACAAAGAAATCGTAGCGAATTATGGTAAGTAAGAAGTTAAACCTGTGATGGTGAGGGAATGGCGGAATTTGGCATGCTTGGCAAACGTTCCGACGCAGTCGGGGAGGTCCATGCGAAAGAGAAGGCATCCCTCAATCAAAGGCTGAACCTCGCAGATCATATGCACACGAGGTTATTTGTTTCGATCATCGTTGGTTTGCATTAGAATCAACTGCCAATCAAGTTAGTTGGTTTGTTCAACTCTGATTACCAGAAATAGCATAAGCTATGACAGTCTGAGTGGGTCTAATGGTTAAGAACATGTGTTTTCTCTTAAAAGGTCACAAGTTCAAAATCCAGAGGGGGTAGGGTATGTATATTTCCGTAGACTTTACCAGTCAAATCGCTGCGGAGAGGGGTCCCTTCTCCCACAAACAAGGGGGTCTCATACACCAATTTGGTGTGGCTTAGCAGTGACCTTAAAAATAAATTATTATTATTATTATTATAGTATGATTGAAATTTGAAATTTTTTTATCATATGGATAAGAGAAGAAGCAGCAAGAATATGTTGAGAATTGAACATTATATCTAAAAATAGATTATTATTATTATAATATGATTAAAATTTGAAATTTTTTGATTACATGGATAAGAAAAGAAACAGCAAGAATAAGTTAAGGATTGGCCAATATATCTTAGGAATACAAAAATTAAACGAAAGGAAAATAAGGAGATGAGATGATGCGGCCAAGGAAATATAGAAAGTAGAACATGATATATGGAGGGTTAACGTCAGATTGAGTGTGATCAGGAGATGGAGGGAAAGCTGGCCAGCCGGGGCCAACCACGAACCAATGAACAACTAGGGAGAATGAAATGCTCTGGTAGCTTTTGTTCTTCATCTTCTCATTTTCATTTTGCTAACTTCCGAGTTTTATAGGAAATTACAGGAATGCTGATACTCTCTCCAACAAATTGGCCAGCCTGTACTGTGTTGGATTTCCTTAAGTCACTGACCAGGTCAACATCTATCGAATCAGCGGCCCTCTATGTAGGTTTTGAACCATTTGCAAGCGTTATGTTGTTGCTCCTGTAAGTAAGTAGTTTCTATCCAATGATCAGTTTTTTAATCATGAATGCACTAGTTGCATTTTGAATTTATCTGACATGGACATTGCCACATGTGATTTGTTTACTTTATTTTTATAAATTTTTGAATTATTATTTAATTTAAATTGTTGAATTATTTAGTTTAAATTGAGTCACAATGAATATGATTCACAAGTCACTGACCAGGTCAGCTATCGAATCAGAGGTCCTCTATGTAGGTTTTGAACCATTTGCAAGTGTTTATGTTTTTATGTTGTTGTAAGTAATTTATGGCTAATGATCAGTTTTTCAATCATGAATGCACTAGTTGCATTTTGAATTTGCATTGCCCCATGTAGCTTGTTTACTTTATTCTTATAAATTTTTGGATTATTTAATTTAAATTGATCATCCTCTCACCTTATTATATTTTATTGGAGACCATTCAACTTTCATGACTTTCCTTGTAATTTTTATATATTAAGATTAATGATTTCTATATATATTAAGATTAATGAGATTAAAACATATATACAATGCCAAAAATCTCCTCTATTTTGCATACTTGTTCTCTTGTGTACATTTAAATTTGTATTAAAACCTTAAGATTAGGGATTTTCAATAGCTTTGTCATTCCATAATCTTTTGGAATTTTCTTATTGTTTAAAATATTCTTTTAAGCTCTATAGATTATGGGATTGCCATCATAGGATGAAATTACTCCCTCCCTAAGATCTTGAAGGTGGAGATCTCCCAAAATTTTGGTGTGGTATAAACTACAATATTTTACCACTTAAGTATTTTATTTTAACTCTAAAACTCAATATTTAGAGTTAATTAGTACATATTATATAGGTGATATTGAAGTAAAGATCATTGATTAGTTAGCTTCCATTATAATGGACAATAACACCCAAAAGAGTCTACTATCTCAACATTTATTTGAAAACCTAAAGCTACCACCAACCTCATCCTATGCAATATCAACATGGATGGGTCAAGGAGTCAGTCTAGACAACCTATCCTCATAACTTGGAAGTGTTCCATAACATTTTCTATTTTACCCTTTTGTGACATAATAGAGTGTGATGTCACTCCTTTCAATTGTTCTAATTTGATCTTGGGTAGGCAATACCATTATTCCCAACATGCACAATAATATGGCTACTTCAACACCTATAGGTTACACAAGGATGTAAAACATAAAAAAATCATCTTCACTTCTCCTTCTATTGTTCCACTTGTATTGTCTAGCTAACTAATTGTTAAATAGGTCCCTCTCAACAAATTCTCATTGATGTGCAATGTATGACATTTCGAGGAAGACAACAAAGGGAAGTTACCACCCTTTGGTATGCAATGAATCATTGCCTTGTGCACATATTTATTTGAAGAACTGAAGGTTTTACATCCCCTTCAGAACATACAACATTCCATTTAGCTCATTCTTGTTCCTTTCCTACCCAACTTTCATACATACAACACCTCACCAAAGGAGACTACAAAGATTGAGAGACGTAGGGCATAAATTTAAGAGGTTGGAAAAATCATCCCTGGTACATCCCCTTATGAATATATGTTAGGGTGCCACTATAGCTCCCCTAGTTATTGGAATATATTCTTACATAATGTATTGGGGGGGCATCTTTATTAAATAATTCCACACAAGATAGAAGAGTGTAGATTCAATAATTATAAGTGGCCTCATTAAAGAAGGTCCACTAGTTAGTAGTTGAGGCCTCATTAATGGAGGTCCACTAGGTGGTTAAAGGGTTTTGGCCGATTAGAAACTATATATAGTAGTATAATAGATACAATAATTTTTCAAGTGAATATTATCGTATTTGTAGCTCTTCTCATGTTTGGGTTTTCCCCCTCAAAGAGGCAAGTGAACATTGCATCCAATTATGAATATCAATTAAGGTTTGATCGTTGTTATTTTTTTCTAAATATGGTTCTATTTATTTTCTTTCTACAACTATATTTCATTTTTTCTTTCTCTATTTATTTAATGTCTACATCTATATTTTTTCTACTTTGCTTTGAATATTTTTTTCAACTAACGAGGAACACCACAAGTGGTATCAAAGCACTTTCCTATGCCAACACGTGCTTCAGTTTTAGAAAAAGATAATTAGGCTATGGATGCGTTCCAACATTTTTAAATAAAATAAAAATCTATCATCAAGTGGGTAAATTTGTGGTTGGGGAAGAACATACATAGAAAATACAAGACACATAACCTGGTTGGAGACCCTTGTAACCTTTGTCGGTACCCCTTCAAGTAGTATTGCCTTAGACAACACCTATATATGGAATTGTCTTCCATGTCCCTTTAAGTATATCGATATTCCCCTAGGTGCACTTGAAACCAACCTTGCATAATCATATTGTATGTCTTATTTCTATAGTACATTCAGAACAACACTCACGAAAATTTCTCACACATACTAGGGAATCATGTAGTATGGCTAAGGGTACAGTCTATCCTTCTTAATTGGTGTTATGAACGATTCAACCCAGTATTATTGTTGGAAACCCTCTTGTATATTAGAGAGATATATAACTTGACACTCCTCTTTCCTTAGGACCCTACAAACCTTAGCATCTTTCTAAAAACCCTAGCCTCTACAACACAGGTAGTGAAATTCCTACACAATTTGCAATATCCAAAATTTGGGAATTTCATCAATGTAGTAATAGTCGAAAGGGATTAATACTCCACTTGGATTAATAAATTAAAAAGTATGGGGCTTGCGAATAGGAAACCTAGATCAAAATAATCTGTATACAACATTGATTGTTGTGGTGTCACTCTACAATATATATATATATATATATATATATATATATATATATATATATATGTGTGCGGGACCTGTTGGCTACACGATTAACCTGTGGCTTGAGAAACCGTGACTCAGGGGCATCTAAGTCGTCAAAATCACCCGAGGATCGCACCCGGCCTGAGCCACACCAACCCTTAACATGGTTGGATTTTTTGTCCCCGCAGGTTTCGAACCGGTGACTTTAACAACACGGAGTGGCTTAACAACACACTCTGTCACCGACTGTCCTACACCTCGGGGACTATATATATATATATATATATTACTCTCTTATAACATTGTTTGTGACCCCTCTCCATGGATTCCTCTCAGGACACTTATTATGTTGGGCTAGCTCTTGGAAAACCTCTTCGGTGGACCTAGCGGTCCCATGAAAAACACTTACAACATGTCATTCATGGATGAATTAAAGCAAGTGGTTGTGTCTCTCTCCTGGTTAGTTAACAAAATGGAAGCCAATATGTCTTCCCTCACTGCACAAGTCGAGCTTTGTTTTGATTACATTGTGAAGCTGAAGCATAAGTTGGAGGGTGACAATGTCTTTGGTAAAGTCTCTCATCAAGGTAATAACCTTAAAGAGGAAGAATATCCCACTAATCACTTTTCATTTTCTAAGCATTTCCACAATCTAATGCCTCGCCTCCCTAGAGTTGATCTAAATAAGTTTGATGGATCAGATCAAACTTGTTGGGTTCACCAAATGAAGCACTAATTTTCCCTTCATTCCATCCTTGATGAATTGTTGAAACTTCAAACAAGTCTTCTCTATTTGGATAGGGAATGTTGGAATTGGTGGCAATGGCATAAGAATGCATCTCTAGGAATCAATACATGGAGGTAGTTTATGAAAGCGTTAATTTGGTTGCATTACTCCCAATAGCCACAATTAGATTATTCCATGAACCTATAAAGAACACAACAAAATGATACATTTCTACTCCTCGGTGATTTTAATATCCAAAGACAATATTTGACTTATCATAGTATTGAATGCATTCTAGTGCTTTGTTACTGAGCTACCATCACTCATCCTCAGAAGGTAAAATTTCTTCCAAAGAAACAACTTGTTTACCAGGGATTTTAATCCAGATGGATATTGGTGGCCACCCACCTATTCCACTAATTCAAAATGGTTCCACATATCGGCATTTTTTCTACAATTTTTCGAGTCCAAAACTTATGGGGTCCTTTTGAGGCCCTAAACGACATTTTTTGGTGCGGTAGGGCCTAGCATGTAGTCGAAGGAAGATGATAGGTTGTTAGGAATGTGTACTTCTCGACTAAACCTTTTCGACGAGCTACTGAGCGCCCCAAACAAAGATCATATGAAAAATTTATGCCCCGGGGAAGTTGACGTATCAACTAACCATATCGAGTCCCACAAACCTTTTGGCATTTCATCTTCTAGGGTTAGTGTTTTGGATTTTCCGTTTTTTCTCATTGATGCTTTATGTTAAAAGGAATTTTTTGACCTCTTTGTAATTATCTTCTTGCTAATGAGCATAGCCAACACACCTCTATCTTCAGGGATTAGCTACCACCATTCTAGATAGCTTGTGTGCTTTGCATTTTACAGTATTTTTCATTCCAAACAAACATTAATAGACACAGAGTTTAACTATATTATTGTGTTTCTTGCAATGTCTTTGTGTGTTTCCTTTTTGTATATTTTCCTTCATGTCGTTCTCAATATAATAGAGATCATATTTTGACTGATACAAGCTTCCCAGCTTATCCCACAGTTTCTTTGTAGTGTCTTCGCCTGATACATTCAACAGCATCAAATCTGCAAGACAAAGTTGGATCGAGCTTATTTATCTTCTTTCGAGTTACTGCCATTATTCCTTTGGCATACCTATCGAAATCGTTATGGGACTCACAGCTACCGAGTGTTCTTGATCTACAAGGAGATATTCCATTTTAAGCTTCCACGACTCAAAATTCTGGCCATTAAATTTTTTCAATCTCTATCCTCAAACTGCTTTCCATTATTTCAAGAACAAATTATAGATTATTGTCTTAAATATCCCACTACATCTAGGTTTAACTTAGATCCAAGATATACTTAACCTTGCTTTGATACAACACTTTTATAGAACAAAAAAACAAGATATAATACCACTTGTACAAAGAAAAAAAATGAGCTATGATACCGCTTGTGAAAAAATTACTCACATTAAACCAACTAGGAAAGAGAGACAGATAAACAAAAAGAAAAACAATGACAATCAAATATTACACATAGATTTAACCCTGGAAAACCTTAACCGGGAAAACCAACATTCCTTGAGAGACTCCTACTCTCTTGTTTTCTTATTCATTCATAGAATAAAGAGTTACACAAATAACCTTGGTCCATACCTAAGACATAATCGCCATCCTACTCTCTTTCTTTTACACAAGAACAAACTTGCAACCAATTTGTCTTACATCTACATGGCCCTTACACACCTCTCGAATCCCAGAGTTTTATCATCCAAGATTAACCTTTGCAATATTACATCATGTCATATTTATAAGCTTTACAGCATGAAAAACCCTAATTCATGCTGCCCAAAAATGGTTACAGATCCATGCAGATGATTGGTTACAATCCCTTGAATCTCAGGATTTTGTTACAGTCGATTGCTAGTTCAAACTTCAGTCGATCTTCCATTCAACCATTCAGGTAATCACTTTTTGACCTCCTGTCAAACTCTAGTTGGCTCAAGCTATCGACCTGACCTCTTATTTAACTAGACCATTGACTTGAATTAATCGTCCAGTTGAACATTCACCCAGTCGATCCACCTTGAATATCCAGTCGATTGACTATGTTTCCACTACAAAGAATATAACACCCCAACACTTTAGTCTTTGTGATGCACCTTCCACCTTTCACAACCTCATGAACCACATATTTAATCCCCTTCTACATCATTTTGTCTTGGTCATCTTCGATGACATCTTGGTTTACAAAAAAATTTGGCAACACGTGTAGCACATGTGGATTAGGTCTTGCAACTCCTCAATAATCTCCAGTTATTTATCAAGAATTCTACATGTATTTTTGGTGCTTCAAAAGTTGAATATTTGGGACAAATTGTTAGTGGTGGGGGTGTGCATGTTGGTCCTAAGATATTTGAGGTAATGAAATATTGGCCTCACCCCAAGAACCTCAAAACTTTGCATGGATTTCTTGGCCTCACAAGTTACTACCGGAATTTTGTTTCAAACTATATGGTAAAATTGTCACTCCTCTCACCACCTTGCTCAAAACTAATGCTTTTAGTTGGAATGAGGAGGTTGAATAGGCTTTTTAGGGTTTAAAATATGTTATGTGTACCACACCAATCCTTTCCCCGCTTGACTTCAATAATCCTTTTTGTTTTGGAAGGTGATGCCTTAGGCAAAGGAGTTGGGGTTGTGTTAACGCAAGAGGGATGCACACTCACCTTCACCAGTAAGAAATTATGTGATATAAACTTGGGAAAATCCACTTATGAGAAGGAAATATTGGATATTCTTCGTACAATTGATATGTGGCATCCTTACTTGATGGAGTGTAATTTCCAAATTAAAAATAGATCATCATAGTTTGAAATATTTCCTAGAGCGAAGGTTTAAATCCCTAGAGAAACAAAAGTGGGTCATAAAAATGTTTGGTTATGACTATGAGAATATCTACAAAAAAAGGGAAAGGAAAATGTGGTGGTTTATGCTCTCTATAGGAAGTACGATGAGGAAAGGTCCTTATATGTATTTTTTTTGTGCCTAATTAGATGCATATGGTACATCAAGAATGGTTAGTGGATGCCAAGATAATTCATATGATCCACCAATTATAGGTTGACCCACAAGAAGGCCCAGATTACACTTGGAAAGATTGTGATATCTACTATAAAGGTTGTATTTTTTGGTTCAATATTCCTCATTTAAAATCCAAAATGTTATTTGAATTATGCTCCTCCCCTACTATGAGTCATTAGACTAGGTTTCAAAAAATATATGACAATATTAAGGGTTCATTCTTTTCGAAAGGAATTAAGAAAGACATCTACACCTATGTGGAAGAATATGATACTTTCCAAAGACACAAAGGGGGAACAATAAATCCTCTAAGACCATTACAACCCTTACCCATTCTAGCCTCTGTGTGGGATAACATTTCCATGGATTTCATTGTGGGGTTACCAAAATCAGACAATAAATCCATGATAATGGTATTTTTTATCGCCTTTCCAAATATGCTCATTTATATGCCTTAAAACATCCACTCAATGCTTCCATAGTAGCCCAAGTATTCATGGACAATATTTTTAAACTACATGACATGCCTAAATCCATTGTGACTGATGTTGATCCCACCTACAACAACAATGTCTAGCAGGACTTTTTTGTCTTCAAGGAACCCAACTAATGGCTATGCATGCTATACATAAGCAATCAACAAATGTTTGGAAGATTGTTTATGTTGTTTTTCTTTAGAACTGTAAGCCCAATGGGTCTAGTGGTTACACCTAGCTCAATGTCGGTATAATAGTATCGATCATGGTGATACTAAAATTAAGCCATTTGAGGCATTCTATGGACAACTATCCCCATTGGTGATCTCATAGTTCATAGGGCCTCTCTAAGTTTCAAGAGGTGATCAACACCCTAACAACCCATGCTGAAATTTTTCGTACCCTCAAAGATATTTTTGTATTGGATTAGTATCAATTGAAGCAATACAATGATAAACATCACTTCAAACACCATTTTCAAGAACGATATTAGATTTTCTTGTGTCTTCAACCCTATAATAAATAGACCTCACTCAAGGAAAAGATCCACGATAATCTATCTCCTAAATTTTATGGACATTATACTATCCTCAAACATATAGGTCTAGTGGCTTACAAATTGGCTATGTCTATCCATTCTAATATCTACCCAATCTTTCATGTTTCATGTTCGAAGAAAGTCCTTGGATCTAACTGAAAATTTGAAACTAGCCTTCTAGAATTAGACAAGGAGGGTTCCATTTGATAGCATCCTAAGGAAGTTTCGGATAAACATGGGCATCGTATTCACTAGCACACTATCTAGGAACTTTTGATCCAATGGAAGGATCTACAACTTAAAGATGATACATGGGAACCAATAGAGATTCTCCACCAATTTTCCCATCTCTATCCTTGCAATCAAGGCTACTTTATAAGAGGGAGGGCATGTTAGGGTTCCACCCTAAATCCATTAATCAGTGGAACAAATTATTACTTAACGTATTGAGGGTCATCTTTATTAAATAATGCTCCATGAAATAGCAAAGTGTGAAATCAAGAAATTTAATTGGCCTCATTAAATGAGGTCCACTAGTTAGTGGTTGAGGCCTCATCAATGGAGGTCCACTAGGTGGTTATTCTTTTGGTCAATTAGAAATTATATATACTAGTAGAAGCTATGTAATTAGTTATCAAGTGAATATTATTGTTTGGATCTCTACTCATGTGGGAGGTTTCCCCTTTGAAGAGGCAAGTGAATATTACATCAAGTTCTGAATATCAATAAAGGTTTTCATACTATTGTGATTTTCCAAATGAGTTCAGTTTATTTACCTCGGTAATTATATTTCATTTATTATGCTTTGAATATTTTATTTCAGCTAATAAGAAATATTGCAATATCTTTATTTGGTACCTAAGAAAGAGAAGTAGGAGTGGTGAATTTGGAGAGATCGTTGGGCCATTAACAATTTCATCGTTAAAAAACCACTACACTCTCCCTTGAATTGATGGCATTCTTGACCAACTCAAGGGGAACAAGTCCTCCACCAAGGTACTAGAGATTACTTCAACATGTCAACAACGTGGACCATGCTTTAGTGTATCACCAAGTTCACACAAGACCACATGTGGAAGCAACTTTCACAACAAAGTTTGGTTTCTATGAGTATCTAGGTATGCCCTTTGACCTCACCAATGCCACTTCTACCTACATATAGGTCATTAATGACATAGTATGCCCACATATTAGTAAGTGCTTTGTTGATTACATAGATGATATTTTGGTTTTCAATAGAAATTGTGTTAATCATTTGCATCATGTCCAAAAAAATTTGGACCTCCTCACAAATTGTGGGTAAAAATGAAGAAGTTGTTCTTTAACGAAACATGTTTTCAATACCTAGGTTTTGTGAGAGGATTTGCAGTCCTTTGCCTTACCACTTGGCTATGTCGTCGAGATATGGGAATGCCATGGATATATCAAATCATTCATCCTTTCAATTCATGCATTCATCCTTTAAGTTTAATATGAGATGTATTGTAAAGTCAACCATAAAGGAAATGGATCTAATTTGTTCTTCGTATTTTGATCTAACTATTAATGAGATAAGAATTCACAGATATCTAGCCAAAGTTCAAGTTTTCAAGGACTATACCACACCCTCCAACGGCACATATTTGAAGAGTTTCTTGGGAGGCATGAATTTCTATAGCAAATTCATTCGCCAATACTCCAACATTTTTCGCCCACTAAATCAAGCCATCAATTGGAGGACTCTTCATCAAACTCCTAATGAAAAAAGGGAATTTCAAAAGTTCAAAAATGATATATACTATACACCATTCCTTTCTCTTCTTGACTTGAGGAAGACATTTGAGATCGAAATAAATGTTTCAAAACATGGCATAGGCATCATTCTTAAGCCATTTGAGGTCAAAACAAATGTTTCAAAACATGACATAGGCATCATTCTTAAACCATTTGAGATCAAAACAAATGTTTCAAAACATGACATAGGCATCATTCTTAAGCAAGGAGAGAATCCAATAAATTATCATTAAGACACTTCATCCAAAGGGAAAACTCAACTATAACACTTACAACAATTAATTTTATGTGTTATTCCAAACACTCAAGTAATGGTGATATTATATGTTATAACACCATTGGTTATATGTCCAAACACTCAACCAAAGACACAATAATTAAGATAACATCAAGATATTTAGCATTATTACTAGACATTGGACTAGCAGTCAGTTAATTATGAAATTAGGCAAGTTTTGCACTTTTCATAACTTGATAAATGTTGCAAGTGTTGGAAAATTAATGAAAGTGAGTGTTGCTTTTGTTGGAATCAAAAGATAGTTAGATCATGTAAAGGCACACAAACCAACGATTTTGACAAGAGTCATTTCTTTTTTAGCATGTTTTTCCTCAATTTTGTACATGTGGGATGAAGTTTAATACATGTTGAATATTTATTGCCACTTTTCTCAAGTTAGGGCGCATCCATGGAAGCTATCACACAAGCTAAAAATAGCCTTTTGGAAGAATCTTTGGAAATATTATTCAAGTATTACTACAATGACAAGTGATTACAATGTGTAGAGATCTTTCTTATGTTGGCTTAATCATTTGGAGCTTAGACTCATTAGGGTTGGAATGATTATGGCTGAAGAACCAATTTAGTGTTAGTTCCATATACTTCTAATTATTATTCTCCTCATCAACTCCTTGTATCATATTTCTTGCCACTTAATTTGTTCTTTGGAAAAGATACATACAACCCTTTTTAAGTTGTTGTCATTGTAGAGACCAACCATTCTATAGTAGCATTCTATAGCATGGGGATTTGACACCTAACACCTATATAAACTATTAACAAATGAAAATTCATATTAGTTTAAAATTTTAACTAATTTAAAACATGTCTTTGTTGGTTTTAGGGCCTTACATATTTGATACTTGTATTGTGGAATACTTTAGCATGTTTTTGTCCATAGATCATTCCCAATTTCATATTTTGCATATAAAGACTCGATAAAATTTCTCTTTTTTACTCTCTTCATACATTAGCACTCTTTATGTCTTGACTAGATCTCTACAATGCTTCTATAAGTTATGTTACCACAACATTTTTCACAATCATAGTGCTTACCCCTTTTGCATGTTAGCATTCATTAAAGCCAAATAGAAGCACTATCTTGGTTCAATTTGTTTGATTTTAGCTCTATAGCAATTTTGTTCTTATAATTTAAGAGATATTTTAGGCAACTTGGTCGTAGACTTCCTTTCCAATCTATTAATTTTTTCAATGATTTTTGTTGAATCACTATATTAATCTTGGATTGGTATTAAGGACAAAGTTTCTTTAGGTAGCCTATGAGATATTTAAAATAAAATAAATTTTCATTTTGTCAACTAAGTTTGTTGTTTCCATAACCTACATGAGTACTTTCTTTCACCAACAATTGTCTTATTTCCTAGAATAGAATTCTTCTTAGTCAAAATCACATTTGCATTGTTGTTAAAAGATAACATTTTCATGAATGCTTTTTATTTCTTGAAAATTTGCACATAATTGCTTAAGTTCATTGTCTAACCATTCAAATGATAGGAATTTTCCTTTCCCGTCCTAAAAAAATAGAAAATACTTTTCATTTTCTATGTTATTTATTTCATCTCATTTCATGTTTTAAAATTTGAAAATACTCTTGCAAAATCTTTATTTCATTTTAAATTGCATGATCGGTTCCTTTTATTTCAAGTCCAAGAAAACTCATTTATGTTTTCAAAGGTGGTACCAAGGATGTGCATCTTAAATAGGCAAGTAATAGGTCCAACTCTGGAAGTGTGGAAATCACCTCACACCAAGAAGTTGGTGCAATCGCTTTATGCGGAACTTTCAAAAAGATTGAGGGATTGCCTCATTTTCTCAAGGTTATTAGCCATGGGATTTGACCCATTGTTCAATTGCACACTTTATAAATGTTTATCCCCTTCGTTCATTTTTCCCTGCAAAGAGGTATCTTAGTGGTTGATCCTATAACTTAAACCTAAGGTGACTTTCTCATGGGCTTGCTAGTCTTACTTGAGATAAATTAAACCTAAGGTGACTTTCACATGGGATTGCTAGTCTTACTTGAGATAAGATAATTAATGTCATTATAGCCCCCTTTTGATTTCATCACCTTAGACAATTACCCTATGGGGTAATTCTAACTAATCTCTTTCATACATTTACTTGTGTTGCGCCCCCATTATAAGTCAGTACCATTGTTGGAGGGACATTTGGAATGCCCAACTTTTATTGATTTGGTTTGAATGTGTCATACTTTAGAGTCACTTAGGAGTGTGCTAATTATTTTTTTCTTTCTTTTATCTTTTAATTCACTATAGGCTAGCTCTTAGGAATTAGATACTTAATTAATTACTCATTAATGTTTTCCTTGTTTAGTTGATTCTCAAAATTTTCAATTAGCATGCATTCACAAAATTTAAAACTTAGTGGTTGATTTATTCCATCCTAGATAATTGTCCAATTCAATGAAATTCCTTATTTTCCATCAAAGGATAATCAATTCATACTTAATGATCATTTGATCAATCAATATTGAGTTCTTTTAACAACTTTGTACATATGCATAACATGGCTATTACCAATGCTAAGCAAAATCAAAATGTTCCTCCACCTACAGGAAACACCACTAATACTTTACCATTTATGGCATGTTTAAACTTGTCAAACTTGTCGAAAATTACTAATGATACCTTAAGTCATGATCCAACTGGACCAACATGCCAGCTAAGATACATTTATATATTCCAAAATTTGAAGGTAATTATGAAGAATATCATTCCAACCACATACCAACCTCCAATATGTGGTGCTTAACCTATAGCATCACAAATAATTGTGTATGGCATCATCCTTTCTAACACACTTTACTTGGTGTGGATGTTATATGGTATATAGACCTAAAGGCAACAACCTACACCACATTTGTTATGTTAGAAACTAATTTCTTGAAACATTTCCAACTTCCAATTAGATATGTATGGAAATTTCAAGAATATGATTTTTTTTTTAAATTCATAAATCTCACCTCAACCTTGAGGTTTTTTTGTTCTATTCCCTATGAACTTTCAGCCTTAGGGGTAAATCTGAAATATTATTTACAGCATAAAATACTTCACTTCTCTTTAATTGAAGGAAGTCGAAGAAAATAAATACCAAAGAAATGAGCTTCAATACCACAAAGCTACAACACTTAAGGCACGCTTATCAAGGATATAACAGATCTGAAATCTCTTATTATATCATATTATAATATCGGTAAATTTGCTCCTTTATCTTCTAAATATGTGTTAAATTTAATTGTTTTATATCTATGTTATGTCTAATTAGCATGCGCAAACAACAATAGCATCTACCTAGTCAAGAAAACAACATAACTTGAAATTCAAATCTACAAGTACACAAAATTTAGACTAACAAAATACTTCATATGTGTATATTAAGTACATTCACATACCCCCCTTGAGTGGGACCCCCCTCGCGGGTGTGTCTCCAGTTGGCTTGCAGGATGTTGTCACTAGCCTAGGTTTTATAGTGGAAACCAACCGGATTTGAACCTGGGCCTCACCCAAGTAATCCCAACCAATTACCAATTCCCCTAGATCTAAAAAAAAAGTACATGCACTTACCAAATCCTATCTATGGAAACCATAAAAAAAACCCTAACCACCAACTCCTCCTAGCTAGGAATCACCCCTAACCAAAGTTGGTTACTACACCAAATATCCTAAAAAAGATAGCATATGCATTAGAGAGTCATCATCGGGACCTACACTTGCATCCTACAATTATACAAGATCCTGTCCCCCTCTCTTATGCACAACAATCAAACCAAGTAGCACTAGGGTTTCCAAATGCCACAAAACCCTAGTCTTCTTCTCTCACAAGAGCTAAAATAAAATTGTTTCCTTTACTCCTCTAGAGTTTATACCAAACCCTAGTCTTATTTGCCTCCTTAGCAAAAAATCCTAACCATAGTCTTCCCTTGAAATCCTCCAAGAACATTGGCACTCAAGATAGAGAGAGAAAATACAAATGAAGAAAAGTACAAGTAGATAAGTTTTCTTGCTTGAGCTCTCAGATCTCTAACAAAAGTATGTGATTACAAGAATAAACAAGATCAACTGATGAAAAGACTTTGTCCTCCCTTAATTCATATGATTCATTGAAATGTGAGGGAGGGAAAAAATACAAAGTGTATCTAGTCCACTACATGCAACCTAAATCTATATAATATAGGTCCACATGTGGAGCACTCCACCTCTAGGTGACTAATGTCAAGCTCCATGGCATGCACATATAACAAGCAAGGCTCCAAGGTTGAATACTCCTCAAGAAAGATCTAATTATTCTCCTCCTAAGCCATATGTACCTCTAGTTCCACCACACCTACATGATCACTTCTCAACCCAAGTTCCCTAGAGTCAAGTGCAAACCTCCATGCAAGCAACCAAGTGACCCATTCCATATATGGATTGACACCTTCCTCTACCATACCCAATGCCCCTCCTCCAATTTCAATCATTCTCTAAGAAAGAAACTCGCTCTCCATGTGTGCATCATGAAGAATGTCATCATGTTGTCTAGGTCTTGAACACTCAAAGGAAGTGTGCCATATAGGAATTAGGTCAACGTCTGGTAATCAATGAGAAATCTAATGAAAATGACAATTTCATCATGGTACAACCATCATTAATCAACACACCATGCACCCCACATCACTTGAAGCACCCTCAAGCATGGTGTAAACACTTTTAGAACAACCCTGAAAGCTAACACACCCTCTTTACAAGGAAAGTGTTATCAAAAACACTAATATGCTCCCTATGCAACTCACCCAAACTTTCCATCTAAAAATATAAACCTACTGCAGTCTTGGAATCAATAATTGGCCCTTGGAAAGGAATTTCCACCCAAAAATCACACTACTCCATCAAGTCATTCACCTCACCTCCTCAAAACATTTGGAAGGCTCGCAAATGGAAGTCAATGCAATATGTTTAGCATGTCTCCCAGGAGGTATAGT
This sequence comes from Picea engelmannii, assembly GCA_009831015.1. Taxonomy (NCBI): domain Eukaryota; kingdom Viridiplantae; phylum Streptophyta; class Pinopsida; order Pinales; family Pinaceae; genus Picea; species Picea engelmannii. The sequence continues at coordinate 1,026,808 of ML781790.1, read as the reverse complement.
TTCCCTCATTGAAGATTTGGGTTCCCATACATGCTCCTATCCATCCTATAATGTCCAAGTAAACCATATTAGCTTTGTACATGCTAGAGTAGAAGGTGAGGGCATATTCATCCCCAATCTCACCTCGCCTACACCTAGAATTGATTCTTCTCTAACCTTTGAATCAACCTATAGAACAAAAACCTCCTTATTCCCTTAAATATTTGAAGAAGATACTTGTGGACTAGAGGACCTCACATCCTCATTAAAATTCACACCTTGGCTCACCACATTCTTCTATCATTTTGGATTGGAGATCATGTAAGCTTGGGAAGTCTCATTGTATACGAGAAAATAAGAAACTATCACAACATCTTGAACCTCTCCTCTGATAGGGGCTTAATTGCCTTTGAATATGAAGGAGCATATCATTGGCCATCAATAACTTGCCAAACTCCAACATCCTTCATATAAACATCATGGGACAAAATCTTCAAACAACACATTATGAGTCATTCAAGACCTCCTACAAACATGATCACATCTCCATAGAAGATGAAGACAAATGGATTATATTTATCAAACTCGTAAAGATAAAAATCTACACAAATCCCATCCATCTTGAATACCAAGCTCGTAGTGCAATCAATTGTTGATTTTCATATGAGATGATATATGATTGATATATTATTACAATGATGAGTGTTCCATATATAGAGAACATATGGTGACCATCCATGAAAGGATGCGCCCCTTGGATAATCAATAACTATTTATTATTATCATTTACTTATTATATATATCATTTAATAATCAATAATTATATTATTAATTATTAATCTAGGAGAATGTCTTCCCGATGTTGTCCAAACATCAACACTCCCTCTCAACGAGGGAGACATTTTGCATCATGCCAAACTTGTCTATGAAGTATACAAACTTTTCCCTAGACTCATGACACTTCTCTATCAGTCTTGGGAGATGTCTCTCTCTTACCTGAACCGAGGAGAAACTCCTTCTATGGCTCTCCCTTTGAGCCAATTGACTCTTTCTGAGATTAGGCTCACTATGGGTCTGCATATGATAAGTCTCTATCATTCCTTTTCAAATCACCATGACTAGGACAAAGACTACACCAGGGTCGGTCACCACAAGTACACCCGTGTGAGTGAATGTTAGCCTAATGCTAACTGGTACGTGGAAATAAACTCAAGCACTCGAGTCCATATTATTCATTTTCATGATTAAGGAAGGAATACGCTTGGGCGCATTTACCACAAGTACACATTTGTAATAAATGTATCCTATCTACCTTGGTCTGCAACCCAATCTAGGAGAAGGTCCATGCAATGTTGAAACATCAACAGTCCCTCTTAGCTAGGGAGGTATCTTTCCATAGTAGTACACAACTAATATCTAGTGGTACACAACCACTGCTAGTAGCACACATCTATTGTCTAGTGACACACATTCACTTCCAGTGGTACACAACCACTGCAATAGCACACAACTATTGTCCAAAGACACATAGTCTTTGCCAGTAGTACACAACCACCATAGTAGCAAAAGGTATGTCACACATGGCAATCCCATGTGTACTTCTAGAGGCTACTCCATTTAGAAACGCTAGGGTCAAATCCCCATAGTGTGTGACGTCAAGGTCAACTCCCTTGACATGTCCTCATGTGTTATCCACAAAGGACGTTGGGCTATAATCCCAAACCCACTTATCCATCTTGGATAAGTCTCCTCATATATCAACTCAACTCAGTCACAGAGGAGTGCGACTTGGAGAATTTTTGTCATACATGGCACTCCCATGTGGACTTCTGGAGGCTACTCCCTCTAGAAACACTACGGTCAACTCCCCATAGTGTGTGATGCCAAGGTCAACTCCCTTGACATGTCCTGACGTGCTCTCCACAAGGGATGTGTTCTCATGTGCTCTCCACAAGGGATGTTGGGCTATAATCCCAAACCCACTTATCACTCTCGGATAAGTGCCCTCACAGATCAACTCAACTCAGTCAGAGAGTAGTATGATTTGGAGAATGTCTCAGGAAGATGCAAAATTTAACACCCCCTCTCAGTGAGGGAGGCATTCTCTTCCATGTCAGGTCTGTTACGGAAGTACTCGAACTTCTTCCTGGTAAGGGGTTTGGTAAGAACATCAAAAAACTTCTCATATGTAGGAAGGTACTGCACCAGTACTTCCTTCCTCTGCACCATGTCTCGGATGTAATGGTACTTGATCTCAATGTGTTTTGATTTTTCATGAAACATTGGATTCTATGAGAGCTTCACACAACTTTGGTTATCACAATGAATAACAGTGGACTCCAACACATGTCCAAATAAATATGCAAGGAGCTTGTGAAGCCACGCTGCTTCGTAGACTACCACACTCAATGCAATGTACTATGCTTTTGCAGTGCTCAAAGAAACAAAAATATGCTCCCTACTACACCAAGAAGCCATGGCAGATCCCAAAGTGAAGCAACACCCGGAGGTGCTCTTCCTATCCACTTCACTCCCTGCCCAATCAGAGTCAGTATATCCCTGCAATCTCATGTAAATACTGGAAGTATATCTTAGACCATGTCCAATTGTGCCTTGCAAGTATCTCACCACATGCTTCATAGCAATTCAGTGTGTCTGTCTCGGTTGACTTATAAACTCGATAAGTGCACTCAGTGCGTAGAAAATGTTTGGTCTGGTTTTAACCAGATGCATCATTGATCCAATCAGTTGTCTATATAGGGTCAGATCAATCTCATCTGATTCGGAAGAAGACACACTTAGTTTCTTCAAATTCACCAGCATTCGTGTAGCCATGGGCTTACAGCTTATCATCCCAAACTTCTTCAATATATCAACTATGTACTTCCTCTGAATCAAGAAGATCTCATCAGTTATCTGCCACACCTCTAGTCCTAAGAAGTAGTGCATAATACCAAGGTCCTTCATCTCAAACTCAAAGGTCAATGCATACTTTCATTCAACAATAAGGTTCTATGTATTGGTGAGGAATAAATCATCAACGTAGAGGACCAAAATCAAGGACTCACCATTAATATTCTTGTAGTACAGGTCAGGATCAACAACACTTTTGTTGAATCCCAAACTCATCAAATGTCCAATAATCCTCACATACCAAGCTCCAAGTGCATGCTTAAGTCCATACAGGGCCTTCTTCAACTTGCACACACGAGACTCCTTCTCATGTATCACGAAACCATCTGGTTTCTCAATGTATAATTCTTCCTCAATCTCTCCATTGAGAAATTTTGTATTCACATCCATTTGATGTAGTCTCCAACCCATGGATGTTGCAAGGGAAATAATCGTCTGGATAGAAGTGTATGGAGCAACAAGAGTAAATGTCTCCTCATAATCTATTCCCTCCACCTGAGAGAATACTCTAGCAACAAATCTCGCTTTGTGCTTCTCAATTCTCCTGTCAGTTACGTGTTTGATCTTATAGATCCACTTGAAAGTCACTACAGACTTCCCATCAAGTCTCAGAACAATATCCCACACATTATTCCAGACTAAGGGAGATAGGATGCATTTTTCACAAAGGAGTACTTGTGGTAAATGGGCCCAGGCATAGTCCTTCCTTGATCATGACAAGGAGTGATATGGACTCAAGGTGTTTGAGGTACTTTCCATGTGTCAGATAGAATTGGGTTAACACTCACTCATAAGGGTGTACATGTGGTGAATGGGCCAGGTGTAGTATTTCTCCTTAGTCATGTTGATTTGACTAGGAATGATAAAGACCTTAGATGCTAGATTCTATCACATGCGGACCCAGAGTGAGCCTGATCTCATAGAGAGTCAATTGGTTCAGAGGGAGAGCCACATAAGGAGTTTTCCTCTTGGTTCGGGTGGGAGAGAGACATCTCCCAAGACTGGCAGACAAGTGTCATGAGTCTAGGGTGAAGTTTGTACACTTCAGAGACAAGATTTTACATAATGAAGAATGTCTCCCTCATTGAGAGGGAGTGTCGATGTTTGGACAACATCAGGAAGACATTCTTCCATATATATATATATATATATATATATATATATATGACATAATATTTATAATACAAGGTATAAATATATATAATAAATAAGTAGTTATTTATTATTCAAGGGATGCATCCTTTCATGGATGGTCACCATATTTTCTCTATATATGGAACACTCATCATTGTAATAATAAATCAATCGATCATATCTCATATGAAAAATCAACACATTTTTGCATGCAAGTGACAGTTTCTCGAGAGAAGACAAACATTGGGTGTTCATTTTTTGCAACCCATTTTTTCTTATCTTTTAACCACCTTGTTCCCATCTATGCTCAGGGAACCTACCATTTTTTTCATTTGCACCCATCTTCTCTCTATAATCTAATTCACATTAGAACAAAAACAACATAAAAAATCAAAAAGGGAAGAAAGAAAGAAGTTGTAATAATTATTTCATGAGACCAAGAAACCTTGAGTCTCCCTTGACATATGCATCTTTATCGAGTCACACCAATGATGTTTTCACATCATGGAGATTAACTTCTTATCTAAATTGTCCCATCAATCAATGTTGACCACTAGAGTCATCTTGAATCCCATAATTGGGTAAGACAACCCAAGGTCATTTTAAGTACTTACCTAGTTCTCTTGCATGTCTATGTATATTCAAGGTGAGTCCCATGTCATCCCCGAGTTTGGACAATCCATTGAGTCGAATCAATGTCTTAGGTCAATCATCAACTATATTTTAACTCATGTTGGTTGAAAGGATACATCATTGTCCTTCCTCCAACATATAAACTCCTATCGACTATAACATATTTTAACTCATGTTGATTGAAGGGATACCTCATTGTACTTTCCCCAACATATCAACTCCTATTGACTACAACAAATTTGTTCTAGGAGTTTGATTTAGAGGTTTTAGTACCTTGATCTCCATATTCTTCATTGGTGGATTTCCTCACATCCGCCAAAGGATTATCATTATTGGTTCATGATTAAATGGTTCATTTTGGTGCTTGACATCAACTCCTTTATTCACACCAATAGGACCATACTAGTATCTTGAGGCACATGTTTCCTCATAAATGGTTAACTTCACATCTAGCAGATATTTTTATTACGAGTCTATGACTAAATGGGCTCTCATGTGTTCATCTTTAGCGCTTTATCAGACAAGGAGAATCATACTTATTGGTGGAATTGTCCTATATCCAGTGGAAGACCATGGACTTTGGTGGTTTCTTTTTCTTAGCTAAAATGGGAACCAACTACTTAGAAACTTAGTGCATTTAATGTCTTAGTGCCAACCCAATCCCTAAACCCTCTTATAGTTCATGATGATTTCACCTTTCACACTTAGTAGCATTACTAGAATGATTGTGTTAGGTATTGGTGATACTAAGACATATTTATGTGGTTTGACATGGTTGTATCATTGTAAGTCATGATTCACTTAATGCCATCGGGTGTAGCCTCGTATATTAATTCACACACCTCTTTTTATTTTTTACTTGGATTAGACATGAGTATGGGAATTCCTCACTCATGAAAGAAAGGTGTATATATAATTTCCATTGTGAATGCAAGTGTATCCTTACTCCTATTTCTAAAGGGGCCACCTCCTCTTGTGGTACTCCTCCAACTTGAAAAAGAGGAAAACAATGATGTGTTTCAACCGCATAGTACCCTCATGTCCTCACACATCAAGGGACATTTGTTGTAACACCATTTGGTCATACATGAACCAATTAAGTTTTGGTCGAAGATGCGACAATTAAAAGACTAACAAAGTCTCCAACATTATTATTAGACATTAGAATTATGAATCACTTAATTATGAAATTTGGCATAGAAGGTTTTGACCTTCCTTCAATAATAGTGCACATTCCTTACCTTGATAAGCATTATTAGCATTGGTAACTTAAGGTAAGTGATCTTACTTAGTGTTGGAATTGAAGGATAGTAAGCATTACCTTGTGGAGGGGCACAACCCAAGGAGTTCAACACAAGACATTTCTCATTCAACATGTATTTACTTGGTTCCATGTACACAAATGAAGACTGATACGTGTTCAAGCTTTCTTTCCACCTTTATCAAGCCAAGAGGCATCCTTGGAAACCATAAAGCAAGCTGGAAATTGCATTTTTGAAGAATCTTTGCAAATAGTATGGAAGTGTTGCTACATTGACGAGTGATTACATTGGGTAGAGAGCTTTCTTACACTAGTTTATTCATTTGGAGTTTGAATTCTTATGGTGCAAGAGTTCCCATGAAGAGGACCCTTTGGAGTAGAACTTTGGAGAACCACTTATCCATAAGTAACAACTTATTTTGTACTCTCTTTTATTTGTATAAGATTTTGTTTCTTTCTTCGCCCAAATTATGTTTTTAATTGTGATCATTGTTAATATGTTTCATTTAAGCTAATGAGTTTATAGTTTCAAGTTGAATTTGTAAAAACAAATAATATTCAAAGACTTCCATAGAAAAGAATTAGATTTGTATGGAAAAAATAATGTTTGTTCTTGTTCTTTGAATATGTGCGGGTCTACAAGGATATTTGATTATTCTTCCTAGTACTCTTCCAACTTGAGCATACAAAGAGAAGAACTTGGTGTTAGTTCAAAGTGTTGGAGATTTGCAACTTCGGACAGTGATTCTCCACAAGAAAGTACAAGAAGACCCATCTACAACATTATAGAAGCCCCAGGAACCCAGGAAGAGAAGTCGGTCTCACAGGAAAAATAATAATAAAACTGAAGACTCAGAAATAAGAAGTCGGCCCCAGACTAGCGCCCAAATCAGTATAAATACATGACTGGCTCATTTCATTTTGACATTCAAACATCTCCTTCTACAGTGCGCACAAGGAAGTTGTAGTTGCAGTTTTGGCAGTTTCGCTATTTATGGGTTACTTGTTATCTTGGAGAGTGCACCACACTTGGAGAATCTCTTGCTTAGTTATTCTTGATCATATTATTGAGGAGCTAGGTCTTGGTGATTCTAGCCTTGGGGAGGATATTTTTTGTATGGTATTTTGGCTATTGATGGTGATGTATTGGTAATATCTTGCACTGAATTCTTCTAGAGAAAGGTTGTTGGGTTTTGTCCCAAGTTTGGGTTTCCCATGATAAACTATTGTGTTCTTGTGGCTATTGTGCATAGTTAATATTTCTAGATCTTGTTATTCATGTTGCTTTGTTATAGTTGATATTTTCATTGTATAGTTCATCTATGATGTATGAAAGTGAATCTTGTTATTAATCATAAGGCAATAACTATCAGATCTAAGAATCATATAAAACACCAACATGGTATCAGAGTCAGTTGAAATATTGTCACTGCACAGTTATAGTTGAAGTTGTCAGCGACAATAGTAGTTGTAGTTGTAGTTCCAGTTACAGTTGCAGTTTCAAGTCACTAGTTGCAGTTGTCAATTGTCAGTTTCTAGTTGCGCAAACCTTGAGATTAGAAGACAAGCTAGATGGTGTTACATATTTTAGAGGTATGCACTTATATATGTTTCCAAGTTATATCATTTAGCAGAGTATGAGGATCTTTGTAGGGGATGTACAAGAGACCTTGTCAATGACCCAAAGAGATCATTGGATATAGTGCATCCAAAGGAATAGCGCACCCTCCCTAGAAATTAAGACTCCAAGTTTGCATATTAGGTTTGACATTTTTTTTATTATTGCATTTTAAATAAATATTGTAACCGAGACAATAGTCTTTAGAGATCTATTATTTCTAAGTACTTTTGCTATCAAATGTTTTGAATATTGTTAATACAATGATCATTCTATAAATGCTCATTGTTTAGTACTAATGATGCACTTATTTACGAGAAGAAATTGATCTCTTCTAGGATATGTTCTTGGTTGTTGTCTTTTTCCCAGGCAGGTTATTATGGAGGTCACAACACTAGAAAAGTGTTGCTCTTGTATTTTGTTCTTGTTTTGTTCCGGTCAGGTTACCACAGAGGAATGATTGGTAACAACACTGGAAAAGTGTTGTTCTTGTTTTCCATTTTTTTATGCTTGTTCATATTTCCTTATCATAAGAATATTGTTCTTGTCTGCTATTTTTTTTGTTATTGCACTTGTTCCGAGTAGGTCACATGTGATAGCTCTGAGAGGGAGTTGTAGTGACGGTTGTAGGAGGAAACAAATTAGATGGTCTCTAGTTTGAGACATGGAAAAGACTATCCAAACATAGAGTTGTGTACATGACTGTATACATCCATATACCGAAGGTGAAGAAGACAAAGTTAGAACCTTCCAAAAAGAATGATACTTTTTTGGGATATAAAGTGTTCCACATGTAGATTGATGAGGAGCAGGTGGCTCCACCAATGGTGAGGAAGACAGACCCACCTACTACCATTTCATAGGAAGCTAGAGTTTAGAGAGAGTCAACTCTTAGGATGTAGTAGGGAGGAGCAGCCTCCCAGGAAAGTTCATTTGAGATCGGACTTCAGAAGATGCAAAGGGAGAAGATGGCTCCATAGATTTTACAAACACATAGGGAGTCATGTTTCAGAGGGAGCACGGTACTCCAGGATCGATGGATACTTAATGAGATTGGTTTTAACCAAGAATGTATAGAGTGAGCCCGATCTCAAAGAGATTCATTTGGCTCAAGAGAGAGTCGATTATTCATAGGGAGTTCCCCCCCAGATCCAGGTGGGAGAGAGACATCTCCTAGGACTAACAGGCAGTTGTCATGAGTTCAGAAGGCCAAACAGAAGCTTCAGAGGAAAGAGGCTTCTAGGATATGTGATCTTGCTACAGTGACAAAGGAGGCATCCAGTCAGGAGGACTGGGTATGGATTTTGTCTTAGTCACAGAGGGAGCAACTAGTGATCCAGACTCGACAAGAGGAATTACTCCATTGACAGAGGGAGAAGGCCTCAAAGTTTGAGATGGAGGATCCCAGTCAGATGTACTCTTGGGATTAGAGGTGTGACGAGATCATATGAGATCTTCCTCATTCATGGGATACTGATGAGATTCGATATGATAGACTACAAGTCCATGACTACACCTATGATGACAAATCCGAAGAAGTTACCCGATTCTGCTTCATATTCAGATTTGGTGGATCTCACAATGTACTGGCAGTAGATTGGATCCTTGATGTACCTGGTTAATGTTAGGCCAGATATTTTCTTTGGAGTGAGCACCCTGAGCCAGTGTTTGGTTGAAGCCAAGGCATTTCCAGTGGGTGGCAGCGAAGCATGGTACAATTAGATATGTTGTGTCTCCAGTGATGAAGTGAGGTTGCGAAGATATACAGATTTTGATTGAGCAGGGAGTGTAATAGAAAAATTGAGCACCTCAGGGTGTTGCTTCAGCTTGGAATCAGTTACGACTTCTGAGATAAGTTGGAAGCATGATTTTGTAGCACTCAGTACAACAGAGACGGAGTATGTCACAACTAGTGTCGCAAGTTGTGATGTGGTGCAACTTCATAAGCTTCTTCCAGGACTTCATCGAAGACATGGTATAGAAAGGAGAAGTGAAGATCCAGTACTTATCCATAGATGAGCAAATTGCAAATATCCTCCCAGAGTGGCCATGATGACTTGGCTAAGGAGGATGATACATAGGTTTAGCCATGTTGATTTGGCTAGTGATGAGCACTGATGTTTCAACATCGAGAAGATGTTCTCTAAGATTGGTCCTGCACAAGGCTATGCTAGTGTTGATATGACTAAGGGAGAATGATTCATTCACTCATGAGGCTCTGCCAGTGGTGAATGGCCCAAGTATGTTGATAGAATCAGAAAGACATTCTCTCATATTGGTCATGCACGGGGTTATGCTAGTGCTAATATGACCAAGAGATAATGATTCATTCAATCACGGGGCTCTGTTAGTGGTGAATGGTCCATATATGTTGATGTTCTCTAGGTTCAGGTAGACGTCTTCCTAGATTATTCATGCACGAGGCTATTCTAGTGTTGATATGACCAAAGGACAATGATTCACTCATCCACCAGGATTTGCTAGTGTTGAGTGGCCCAAATAAGCATCAGACAGACATTATCCCATATTGGTCTTGCATGGGGCTATGCTAGTGCTAATATGACCAAGGGTAATGATTCATTCACTCACGGGGCTCTACTAGTGGTGAATGGCCTAGGTGTAGTCCTTCTCTTTTCAAGGAGTGGATGGACTCAAGATGTTGTCACATGCATATTATGGGATGGAATGCGTGTGCGGAGATGGCACATCAACATGGCTCATGAAGACAATCTTTCTATGACAGAAGAAATCCATTTATGGAGAATGTCTCCCTCATTGAGAGGGAGTGTTGGAGATTTGCAAATTCAGATAGTCATTCTCCATAAGAAAGTACAAGAAGACCCATCTACACCATTACATAATTCCGGGGAAGAAGTTGAAGACGCAGGAAGAGAAGTCGGCCCCATAGGAAAAATAATAATGAAATTGAAGACCTGTAAATAAGAAATCAACCCTATACTAGCGCCCAAATCAGTGTAAATACAGGACTGGCTCTTTTCATTTTGACAGTCAAATGGCTCCTTCTGCAGTGTGCACAAGGCAGTTGCAACTGCAGTTTTGGCAGTTTCGCTATTTTTGGGTTATTGGCTATCTTGGAGAGTGTGCCACACTTGGAGAAGCTCTTTCTTGGTTATTCTTGGTCATATTATTGAGGAGCTAGGTCTTGGTGATGCTAGCCTTGGGGAGGATATTTTCTGTATGGTATTTTAGCTATTGATGGTGATGTATTGGTAATATGTTGGACTGAATTCTTCTAGAGAAAGGTTGTTGGATTTTCTCCCAAGTTTGGGTTTCCCGGGATAAACTCTTGTGTTCTTGTGTCTACTGTACATGGTTAATATTTCTAGATCTTGTTATTTATGTTGCATTGTTATAGTTGATATTTCCATTGTATAGTTATTCTATGATAACTTATGTATGAAAGTGAATCTTGTTATTAATCATAAGGCGATAATTATCATCTGAGAGTCATATAAAACACCAACACATAGTACTTATCATTATTATTCTTCTCATCAACGCCCATCTCCTTTCTTGTCACATACTTTGTTTCTCTAAAAGAATACAAATAACCCTTTTTACTATGTTGTGTAGAGACCAACCACTTCACAGGTATTTTTGTCACCCAACACCTAAATCAACCCATTTACATTATATCCTTGGTAATAAAATTATCTTATACTCTGGTCATCAACTCGTTTAGTGTGAGCAAAGACATTTAAAATCAGCTCCCTGCATTCAACAAAATCATTTATTTATTAGGTATAAAAAAGGTGGTTCAAATAAAGTGGTCGATCTACTTAGCATACCTCCTACCAATGCTCTCGTTATCTTTAATTGTTAGATGTGCAACTTATGAAAAATGGAAAACATAGTATTCCACTAACTCATACTGTAGTCTTATCATAAGCTTTCTTCAGTGACCTACAATGATCAATCAAAATCCTTTTTTAGACTATGGAATCAAAGATGGTTTAACGTACAAGATAAATCAGTTTTGTGTCCCTACAAATCTAGTTCACCTTCTTCTAATCAAAGAGGCACTTTCTTCACCTTCTGGGGGACTTTTGTGTGTGCGGAAAATGTTGTAGCCTCTGTACATGGACTTATTTTGGTCTTTCATACGAAAAAAAGTGAAAGACTACACTAAGAGGTGTTCACATTACAATGGAAGTAAACCTGCAAACAATGAGCTTGGGTTGTATCAACATTTGTAAATGCCTTCCAAGGCTTGGGAACCATCTCCATAGATTTTATCAATGGTTTTCTTAACATCCACACAAACATGAGTATCTTTGCAGTAGTCTACAAAGACTTGAAGATGGAAATCTTCAAACCTTGCAGCGAAACTATTGGTGCTTTTAACGCTACCAAACTCTTCTTCCCATGTGCATGGAGACATTTTGGCTTAGCTTTGAGCATCATATTTTATCATGACTCCAAATTTCTCAATTACTTTTGCAAATTTTTGTGATAGTTTTCACACTACCTACTATGCTTTTCTACATCTTTTCACCCTCTGACGGATGTTCAAACCAAGGTAGTTAATCATAGTTTGGTTCATGCTCTCTATGTTTATCATCAACAAACAAGTTGTGGGATAAACGCCTCCATCTATTGCAGCACAATTACAAGGCCATCCATATCTCTATTGGGCACTCTATGTTTGAGGTTTGTTTGGTTCTCGATGTATTTGCCCTTAAAACAATCTTGTTCTTTCAAATCCATCCACGTCCCACCAACAGGAGCAAGATAAAACTTCTTCTTTTGTGCAGAACTTATCCAAGCTCCACAACAAGGTTATAGGAATCCTCCCACAAACACACCTCCCACAAACACATACCTGTGGAATATTTTCATAAGAGATGATATTGTATATATATATATATACAATGATGAGTGTTCCATATATATATAACATATGGTAACCATCCATGAAAGGATGTGTCCCTTGGATAATAAATATATACGGAACACTCATCATAAATAATTATTTATGATATATATTTAAACGTTATATAAATATATTATTATATTAAGAATATTGTTTAATAATTAATAATCATATTATTAATTATTAATCTAGTAGAATGTCTTTCCGATGTTGTCCAAACATCAACACTCCCTCTCAGTGAGGGAGACATTCTACATTATTCCAAAATTACCTCTGAAGATTACCCTTGAGTAGCTCTCAAATAGCTTCAACATGTCACTGTGACATTCATTACTTCGCAATACATCTAAACCTCATCATGTGTACCTTTGGTCTCAGTGCCATCGCTTTTTCATGCTAGATGAGATCCACCTATCTCAGTGCCAACCCTTTTTCGTGTTGGATGAGAACACTCAGTGCCAGCCCTTTTTCGTGTTGGATGAGTTCCACCTGTTTCGGTGCCAACCATTTTTCATGCTACATGAGAACATTCAATGCCAACCCTTTTTCATGTTGGATGAGTTCCACTTGTCTCAGTGTTAGCCATTTTTTATGTTGGATGAGTTCCACATATCTCAGTGCCAACCCTTTTTCATGTTGGATGAGAACACTCAGTGCCAGCCCTTTTTCATGTTGGATGAGAACACTCAGTGCCAGCCCTTTTTCATGTTTGATGAGTTCCACTTGTCTCAGTGCCAACCATTTTTCATGTTAGATGAGAACACTCAGTGCCAACCCTTTTTCATGTTGGATGAGTTCCACCTATGTCAGTGCCAACCCTTTTTAATGTTGGATGACAACACTCCCTTTGAAGAGGGACTACGCCAAGCTTGTCCCTGAAGTACTCAAACTGCATCATCGGCAGTGGCTTGGTCAACACCTCCACAACCTGCTCCTCAGTAGTCACATACTGGAGCCTCACCGCTCCCCTCTGCACCATATCTCTGATATAGTGATATTTGATCTCGATATGCTTCGACCTGTCATGGAACACTGGATTCTCTAACAACTTCATGCAACTCTGGTTGTCACATCAAATGCAGGTCACCTCCAGTTTGAGACCAAATAACCCAGATAACAGCTTCTGAAGCCACATTGTTTCTCTACATGTTTCACATGCTGCCACATATTCATCCTCAGTTGTATTGAGTGCTACACATGACTGCTCACTACTCAACCATGAGATCACAATGATCCCATACTGAAACAACATCCGAAAGTACTATTTTGATCCACTGCACTCTCTTCCCAGTCAGAGTCTTTATGGTCCCTCTTAAGCTTGACTCCCTATGAGGCTATATAGTCTTCAGAGTCATTTGCTCCCTCTGCATGTGTTGACATCCTCTTCTTCATTACATGGATGTACACAACTCTATGTCTAGATAGTCTTGCTTATGTTGCTTCCCGTCATTATGGCTCCCTCTCATAGCTATTACCTGTGGCTTCCAATGATATATGATATTACTTTAGTAAAATCTAGAACATCACAAAGTAATTATACTCAAAAATTTCAACTACTTAGAAACTCCGATCTCTTCCTTAGATCACTTCCCACGTGTGAGAGAGAAAAAATGTCTATTGTTGTGTCTTTCAAGTGTCTTTTTATGTGTTTTTTTATAGTAATATTAAATTGATCCAAAGAGACATGTTTGAAAAAAAAATTTAAAATTTAATTTTTTTTTCTTATAAATAGTTGGAGAATACCTCTCACATTCCACATATTTAGGTAATTAGACATTTTTTACTAGAAATTATTGTCCACCATAATTTATGGAATTTTTTCTATAATTTAGGTAGGAGTAAAAAGTAAATATGTTGTATGTAGATATTGTAGATATTGTACTCTCATTTTTTGTGATACCATGTTGAATTTTTTCATAAGAGATGATAGTGTATGTGAATATATATTATTACAATGATGAGTGTTCCATATATATAGAACATATGGCGACCATCCATGAAAGGATGCATCCCTTAGATAATAAATATATATGGAACACTCATCATAAATAATTATTTATGATATATATTTATACCCTATATAAATATATTATTACGTTAATAATATTGTTTAATAATTAATAATCATCTTATTAATTATTAATCTAGTAGAATGTATTTCCGATGCTGCCCAAACATCAACAATACTAAGCACAAGGGATTGCCTAAGTGATTATCAAGTTGCTCCACATTTTCCACATGGTAAGAATCACTTCAAAAATCAGCAATGTTGCAAGCACAAGGGCTCATTCAATATGGTCCTTACACTATCATAAAACAAATGGGCCCTAATGTTACATATACCAAGTATAAGGCATTGCCTAAGTGATATCAAGTTACTCCACATTTTCCACATGGTAAGCATCACTTAAAAAATCAACAGTGTTGCAAGCTCAAGGGCTCATTCAATATGGTCCTTCCACTATCACAAAACAAATGGGTACCAATGCTTTCAAGTTGGACCTGCACATATTTCAATGTGGCATCCATGCTCTAGTGAATGTCAACAAGCGGAAGTTACAAGAACCACCTGTTTGGAGGAATCCATTAATGTCACAGATATGCAGGCCACAATTCCACATTTTTAGTGTCCCTTCCCTAGAGATATCCCTTGATGTGCATACCATACCCACTAGGGGCCATCAACTCACCACTTACTTTGTGGGATGCAAAGACACTTTGCCAACCGAGGCCAAGTGATTGTCCTAGTGAACTTTTACATAGCTCTAGCAGAAATCAATAACTATTTCCTTTCAACATGGAGGAATTGATGTGAGTTAGTCTAGTAAACATGTTTTGTATTTGTGTTTTCTATTTTGTACTTTATCCTTATCTCTTAATCTAAATTGATCAGTGACCCACTCTATTGTATTTTATTGGAAACATGGTCAACTTTGATTACCCCCCACAATTTTGTACTCTATATATAGTAATACAAATGGGTGTATGTACAATATAGACACCCTCATCTCTTACTTGCATACTTGCTCTCTTGTGTTTCGTGTGTATCTTCCATTTTCTTGTGTTATGCATATATCTAAGTACTTGGCAATTGTTTACAACCTTTCTTCACTGAGAATTTGAGGGTCCCATGGATGAGATTTGGCATCCAAGCCTGTCTAGACCTTTTCACCACCGCACCCCTGCTCTTTCCTCTCTGGAAGGCACAAAGCTCATTTAAATACAAAGTTTTGGGCTGGTTGGTGCTCCATCAGGGTCTGGTAGTGAAAGCAAGACTTCATAAATAAAACCTCTATCGTTCATTTTGTGTTCAATGTTGATGATGGGGCATGTCTTATGGCAATGTCCAGTTGCTAGGACCCTATACGCATGGTTTCAAGAAGAATAGTCACATGTTCACATCATCCCTAACCTAGAGAGAGGGCACCTCCTATGCAACACTTGGATGATTAGGAATTATGGAAAAGAGTTATAGCAATATGAAACAATCGCTTATAGGGTCCTATTGCTTTCCTTTGGAAAATATGATGCATAGCAACTTCCCAAGGAAACAATTCCCTTCTATGGTTGGGAGAATAAAAAATGTTTAACAATGATCTTGCACTCCATTTCAAAGTTAAAATTGGTACTGTTTTGAAAGGATATAGACTCCTTTCCCCTTGGGGCACAAGCAATATGTTAGCTTTCTTAGCTTTCATAAGAAGAGGATCTTTGTGTAACTCATATGTTTCTCTTGTAACTCTAGTGTTTGACCTGTTTGATCTCTTGTAAATCTAGTGTTTGTCTTAAGTACATAAGTTGCATTTTCAATAATAATAATAATAATAATTTTTCCATCATCCTTGGACATCCGTATTCTCTGCCTTGTTTCACTTTTTTTTTTAAGTTGGGAAAGGAGGGGTATATTCTAAAACTAAAACTGGAGTACCATTGGATAAAATATGTCTAATCATTTACCTCCGAATCTAGAGGTCTTCCATCAAACTGTTGTACAAATTGTATTCATGAAAAAGAAAAGAAAAAATGCATTGCAAATTTCAGAAAGCCTGGATAGAAAGATTGAAGGAACGCTAGAGACCCATGCCCTGCATATTTAACCATTTATGAAAATCAGTGCATAGCTTCTCTACAAAATATGCTTGGTATCAACACGATTTGTATTCTAGAAGATATAAATTTTATGATGCTCAAATTTTGTTTCCCAGATGTCTTTTACCAGATTTATTTTCAAAGCATATTTGTCCGTCAAGTTTTTTATGGCATCAAGCATCTCTGCTTGCGATCATTGTCCTAATAGTCGATTTGTTTCCATGTGTATTAGTTCTTAATGAATTGGCTTAACATGCCAGTCATCTAGTGAAGTTTATGAAGAATGCATTGCAAAGAATACTCGACTTCTAGCACAAAATGATACCTTTACAAAATTCCATAACCAGAGTATTATCACACAGGAGACATGAAGGATCGCCAGGTCCAATCTACATGAAATTAAGCTACAGGCTAAGCTGCAATCATTTTGTTGTACAGGTACAAGTTGGCAGGAAAACTGACATTGTTGACACTCCCGGGTACAAGAATGCAAATGCTGTTATACAAAGCTGTGTCTAACAAATGTAACCATGCCATAAATAAGAGATATTACATGTAACAAAATTAATAATCGATTATGTAACAATATCAGCAGCCTAATGGAATGTATTCTGCCAGAGAAAATCCTATCCAATTTTTCATCGTTTTCAGGCTTTCTGACACTAGTAGATTCCACAGCTAGCCGAATGGTGTATTCGGAAGATCAAGAAGCCACGAACAGGGCTATAGTACACTAATAAAAAGTCAAGCTGTGAAGCCACCAACATTTGAAGCATTACCAGTTGCACCCTTTCGGAGCTGATGCAAAGAAGATTGCAAGGAATGTTGTAAAGTTTCAGCCACAACTCGCAGTCTTCCTTGACTAATGTCCACTGGACTCCCACCTGCTCCACTTCCACTTCCAGCAATCTCCACTGCTTTAGCTACTTTCTGCTTACAGCGCTCCCAATCCTCAGTACGAGGCCAGCATGCACGTCCACCGTGACTACCTTCCATGCTTAGGAGAGACATATGAGGATTTTCACCAAAAGCATATTTCAATCTTACAGAAACACAATGAGGCAACCAAGCTGCACCACCAGCAGCATTTACATGAGGTATAGAAGCAGGATCAAGGACTACAGTAAGACCAAAATCCACTGCATTGTGTGGACGATCATAATGAATGTTGCTCTTTGCCACAGTACTGGTTGCCTTGTCTGAAAGGCATTGACCAGCACTGTCTTGAGGGACAAATCCATCCGCATTTGAGCCCATGTGACTTTCTAGACATAATTCAACGCGGGGTCTTTGTGAGGGAGCTGTCTCAGCACATTGCCCTTGTGCTATACCCTTCTTCCATGCAATGAGCTTCAAAAATTCCCGGAGAACTGATATTGGAAGTGTTAGCAAAGTGATAAAGGATGCGACTCTAGATGCATCATATGGTTCTGATGCAACTCGCCTGCTAAAAAAGTCACATATTTCACCAATTTCATGAGAGCTTAGTTCATCTTGGATATTTGTTTGGTTTTGTTGTTGCTGTTGCTGCTGATGTTGCTGTTGCTGGTGAAAACGCTTTACACTCAAGACTTGCAGAAGAAGTTGCACACGATGCACACTTACAGCAAAGACATAACCCCTGTAGAAAAAATTTATAGTGAATAAAATAATTCTAATTAAATTATGTAGCAGAGATCACTTGCACAAAATGAAGCAGCCAAAGCAATATAATTCCAATGGTGTAACATAATAATACTAAAGGAAAGTTTACTCCTTTCGGACTCGCCAATACTAGAAGGAAAATAATGTCTTGGCTAGTAACATGCAATAATGTCGTTACTTATTTGTAGTTTTTTTTCAGGTCATTTACACACCAATTTCCTCTAAAGCGATTGAAGTTCTTTATTTGTAATTCTAGTTCACCGACCCCAGCCATATAGTGTCTACTGCTCTACTTTATCTAAACCAAAAATTTCTTAGCTATGTTGTATGTTTAAGAAAGCCAAGTGCTATTAAGGTCATTCTTCCAAACCATTTTAATTGGTTCGATGAGTCTCACACAAGTAGGTTGAAACAAATACAAAGCATTACAGACAATATTTACCCAACAAAGAAACGCAAAGCCGGTTGCTCATGGTCCAAGTTAAGAAGCGATCCTTCATTCTCTTTCAAAATCGAGCGCAGAATGACTGTTAAAAGGTCTGGTAACTGGGAAAATAACCATAGAACTCCAAGATACTTCAGAATTCCACGTAAGACTTTCTTAAGAGCAGCAAGAGGGACCCACCCTCCTCCATAGCCACCATCATCCCCAAGTCCAATAAAGGTAGTGTTCAGCTCTCCTCTGACATGCATTGGCACACCAGTTCCTGGAGGCATAGGACGCCCAGCCAAAGGCATTCCTGAATTAAGTGTCACCACATTGTGCGCTCCCAATACATTGCTTACATTTGTTACTCTATTTAAAATAGTGCCCTGATTCCCAGGTAATGTTGTTGCTCGAGAAACTCCAGGAGAACTGGTGCCCATCCGATTTCCATTGCCGGTAGGAGATTGCCCAATGTTTGTATTTGTATTATTGGAGATTCCTGGCCCCCCTGAATGTGGATTAAGAGAAGTTTCCAGAGTATTTAATCCCAAGGCAACATGCTCCATGATAAATGGCCGAAATTGTGGACAGGGCATTGAACCTCCTACAGTAGGACCACCCTTGGGTGGTGTAGCAGGCTGCAGCCATACTTGATCACCAGCAAAGCAGCGCATATCAACTGCAAAATTCTTGCGATAAATGATACGAATCCAATAGGGACTTCGCAATACAACTGAAACATCGGTAGGCAACAGGGAGCTTGGCACTATGCCTGGCCCTCCTCTACCTGCACTTGATACAACAGATCCGTTCTGCGTATTCAGATTGCCGCTAGCCCCAGCTGTAGGTGGTCCCCCAGATATCCCCCCTGTCACTTGAGGGACGGATGAAGATGCGGTGCTTTGAGCCAATCCTTGAGACACCATTAATACATTTGTTTTGGCAGCTGTTGAAAATCCTGATGGTACTAGAGTTGAAGCAGTACCAACCATTCTTGCAGGACGGATAGCACCACCAAGAGCATGTAACGGTCCAGCAGTCAACCGAATGCAATCAAGAAGCGATTCAACTTCACCTCCATTGATAAAATCCTCCAAAAACTGCACACAGCATGCAAGTTATAAAATTGAGAGTTCCATCACTAAAACAAGAAAGATCACATTGGACTGTTCACCACATTCTCCAGTTGACTCATGACTACACTACACTCTGAAGCTAAAAAGGCATACATGACAAAACTGTAAGGAAGAATTCATAGTTTGGCTTGTCTCTATCAAATAAGGAGATTGGAAAGTAGGCCAGAGGAGTTTTAGGCAACATAGGCGAGAGACCAATAGTCATATTTTCAAAATTTTATCTAAAATTGGGTTTAGGTATTGAAAGTTGAAACTAATTTAATAATTGAACAAGCAGAATTGAATAGGATTATGCATGGAAGGCCTGAATTCTTGACTGAGCATGTCTGCTGTAAAAGAATGAACTGAGGATGCAGTTCAGCATGCAGAAGGAAGGAAAGTGAAGAATTGATTAATAAGAAGTGCCTTTGGATGATGCAGTCAACAAAAAAAGGCACAGTTACCATTACGGAATGATTATTAACTTTTTACCCAATAGCAGATTAAATATAATGAGAATATGATGATTATGCGACAAAAGATATCAAATATGAGAAATGATTTCATTTGTGCTACTAATTCCAGAATCTGACAAAATTTATGTTTCTTAATCTGCTCAGAGTTATACAGTTGCAGGGACACCCTGCACCTATGGTTGGGTAGGAATCACACCTTGCAACCTCTATTCAGAAGGAACATGACTCTTTGTCATATCAACTCCTCATCATAGAGACAGGAGTACATACAAGAGTCAAAAATCTCCATATGGTGGCAGTGATGCTTACAGTCTCTTTGCAAAAGAGGCCTAAAAGGCAGAATTTTGGACCGGTGCCAACTACCAGGATTGATTGTGGTTGGACTGATGATTGGTCGTGGTAGCATTTGAACAGGTGCTTGAGGAATTCATACAAATGTATCATAGATTATACACTCATATAGTTCTCTTTAATCTTGTTGATTCATTGATTGATTGACTGTTGTCGCAGTCTCTTTTGGATTGTTTTATTGGACAATTTTGTTGGCATGTTATGCATGTGGGACAACTTTGATTAGAGGCCTTGTATATAAGCCTTATTAACTGTTGGGATCCCTCAAGTTGTGTTTAAGGGGGAATGTTTTTAAGCATTTTGGGCTGTATAAACCTAGCTTGATGCTATTAAGAACCCACTGATGGTTTTGATTGGTGGATAAAAATCAACAAAGTTGTTTGATGATGAAATAATGAGGGGAAGTCAAAGAAGAAACAGTTGAAGGCCTAGGTACTGCTCAGAACAGTGACAGACAAAGGAACTACTTTTCAGTAGACACTAAGAAATTGAAAGGGCTTTTGAGCAAAGAAAGCTAAGTTTATTTTGTTTCCATTTTTGTACTATTCTTTATAGCTCTATAATTAGCTATAGTTGATGCTCTTATTGCATGATTTGGGAGCATTTATGCTTGTACCATGGTTGAGATTGCTTGGTTGATGGCACTATGATTTTGGAGACTATTCCTGACAGTATTTTTGGGAAACCAATTCTGGCTGCTTGTGCATAGCCTCTTGTTGCCCCACCTTTGTGTGTGGAGATGTTTAGGATGTTCAAGTTTTAAAGAACACTCTATTTTAAGCCTCATTGCATGATTTTGCTTCACTACATTCTAAAGAGGATTAAGTGAGGTGTTGTGAAGGTAACTGTTTTGTTGTACCTCATCATGGTCAAGTATTTTGGCTGTGAGTATTCCTAGCCTAATTGTGTTAAGGAGGGAATAATGGGAGAATTTTTACAGGATAGATTGTAGTAAAGATGTTCATTGCAAGACACTGTCATTAAGGAGTGGTGCTAAGATAATGGACCTTCATAGATCCTCCAAGTTGTGTTAAAGGGTGGATATGAGAATATTTAATGTAAACCCAACTTGAGGGGCTTGTTGGACATTTGCAACCACTCCATTTATGGTTAACCACTTTAGTGGTTATTCCAGTCCCACCATTTGGCGTCTTAGTGGTAAGCCCTAAACCTATTTATTGGTAATGCTCTAGCCTCATTCAATATGCACAATAAATACATTGTTCACACAATGCATCATGCTCTTTGGGATCTTCTTATGAAGATGTGCTTCATTGTTTGCAGGTGTTTCTAAACACCATCGTTCCACTCAGTTACCATCGACTCATCTTGAAATCCTAACAGGAGGTAGTCTTTCGAAGGATAAGTATGTATGTCACCCCCGAGGTTCAGGGACCAATGGATGGGATTTGGAGATGAGTAGAGGATATCCCCCAAATTTCAGGAGTCTACACTGGGGACACAGAATATGCAACATCAAAGGGATACAGATTAAAGAAGTAAAGCAACAAGTGTGCTTTTCTTATGTACCTATTAAAATTTATTAGTGAATAAGCCAGGACATATATGTTATTATTGTACCCACTGCCCAGGACATATCTGTTATTAGTGTACCCACTGCCCAGGACATATATGGGCCATATGCATACCAGATATGGATCCAGGTGGATCCAGAGCCCTAGGGAGCACAATCCAGTATCATAGTCTCTAACTAATTCAACATGGAACTCACTGCCTAAAACTTGAAATGCTGAAAAAATTATACAGGGTTTCAAATTCAATATGGGCTTTGTAATTTAAACAAAAGCATAAATAAGAAAGAATATAACCTTGGTGTGGGGCCATAATTGATCAGGAGAAACATGCATTGTGCAACCTTCTTTGCCTGGCTCCCATTCCACAACAAAACGTGCAATGATTCCTGGCATCGACCCATAATAACTGAACCATAAACTCATAAGGCCTACTGCTTCTATCCTAAATGCTTTCCTTATATGTTCCCGCATCCTATCCCCTCCTTCACCAACACCCATTTTCATTGAACTCTGTGTTTTCATGTTGTATTTCGCCTTTCCTGTGTCTATTCTCTCATCTGGTTTGACTTCCAGCAATTTTCTCATGCCCATGGCAAAAGAATGTGCATTTGAGAGCCTTTGTAGATCTGCCACCAATTTCTTGATACTGTCTTCCTCAACAGTCCTATAACTCAAGACTACACCTTCAGGACCATAACGAATATGAGAATCTACATCTGAAGTATTAGCAATACGCACACCAGAACCCCATGGGGTCCCAGTTTTACTTTTTTGAAGTTCCCACAAATCCCTGAAATGCTCATCATTTACTTTGACATCCCAGTAGGTGCTGCCGGGTTTACCAAGGCATAAGCAAATATGTTGCCATGCATCCTCTCTAGAAGAAGGCAGTCGAAACCACAAGTTTGCAGATGGCTTTCGGAAACCCACATCTTCAACATATGGAATGCCAAGAACTTCCATTTGGCTTGTAAGACGGGCGTGCTTAATACATAGAGAACAATGCCTAACCACTTGAAGAAGAACTGAAACATGTATCCTTGAAGGTGCCTTCCCATGATTAGCTTCCATAAGAATGTTGCCATAAGAACGGCCTATAAACCGCCCCAAACTGCTCTGAGGAATCTTTAACTGAGCACTAATAGGTTGAGGGCTTCCCGATTCACACACAGATTTCCTTTTCTTTTGACTTTCTCCAGGAGCTGTTATTTGTTGCAATGATGGAATTGAGTGGACAAGATCTGAAAGGCAACGCTTTCTACTACGTATTTCATGTTTAGGCATTGCAACAGACATGGTACCATGGGAAGTTCCAGAGTCTGATGTTTGACCTGAAAGAGGAATACCAGATCAATTAGACAATGCACTTTATCTAAGCACATGTATAAATACATATAATCATCCAGCCAAGCATGTTACGATCTTCACTGCTACAACCATAGTGAACTAGATATTGTGACTTACACACAGGGGAGATCACAAGCAAGCCACTTCCAGGACTCCTGAGTGTAGTTGCTGGTTGACCAGTTGGTGAACTTTTAAGAGGTGACCTTGAATTTTGGATAGGACTCCTGGGTGCTGGAGACGTTCGGAGAGATGAAGGAACACGGGTTTGTCTATGAGCAGAATATATAGGAAGTCCTTCTTTAGGAGAATCGATTACTTTTCTTAGCTGGTCTTCATCCATTGCAGGATAACCTGCACTTTCTGCCAGATGCAACGGGGATCTCGATGAAATGAGCTCTTGATCAGCATAATTCTTTGAAACTGATAACAATCTATGAAAAGACGGGCTTCTTGAAGGGCTGGTTGTATTCAGTCCATAGCTATGCCCTCCAGATAGGGGACTTGAGCCAGTCTGGCGTACATTCTTCTGATTCAATTCAGACATCAACCTGGTATTAGAAGAGGAGCCTCCAACAGAAACATTTCCAGTATTTTTAGTTGTAGAAAATGATGAGGTTCCATCCCACCTAGGGATTGACAGACCAAACTTTCCACCTTGCTGAATACCCTGCCCAGCACCTAGATGACTTAATGGAGAAGGTTCAGCTGATGAAAAAGAATTGTTTTGCTTAGGTAAATACCGAGTTAATGGCATTCCCTTGTCACTTTCAAATATATCATCTACAACGTTCAAAAATGATGATTGTAAGCCTTCTTGGCCTTGAATAACAGCATCGGTGTATGAATCAGAATTAGGACCTGATTCTGAAATAATATCTGAACCTCCAGTTTCTTTTGTAGAACACGCCAACCATTCATTGTCTAAAAGACTCAAATTCACCTCATCTTCCACCATTTGGATCCTTCCAACATCTATTTTACTGAAGCGGAAAATCTGGAGAGGACCACAGAGCAGACCAGACCTTCCAGTCGAGTCTTGCTGGGATTCCAGCAGAGTAAACAGAGGCTTGAAATCCACATCTAGCTGTGTTAGTAGGAAGTAAGAGTCACCACAATTTGGAAAACCCATGAGCAACAAATCTGATCCTAGAATAATTGATTTTGGTATTTTGGCTGTAGCAAAACCTTTTTCATACACCTGCATTTGACAAAAAACAGAAGAACTGAGCAATTAAACAACACATATAAAATTGCATTAGATTAGGACACGGTGACAATAAAGTAGACATGTTCTTAAATTTGCATACTACAAACATGAAATACAAAATTAGTACAAAAGAAAATAGGCAATGTTCCTATCAGCTAACAAAATTTTGCATCTCTTCAAAAATAGAAATGATTAGATTCTAGAGAGTTAAAATAAATATTTTTCTTAATATATTTGCCTATTACAGCTGTGCAACTTATGAACCTTATCAGAAGATGAGTACAACACCATAGGTCTAGGACATGTCCTGCTAAAAACTATCTTGGAACAATGTGGTTGCGGCATTCATTCAGAAATCAAAAGGCTATCCGTGATCTTAAGTATCTTGGATGACCTACAATAATCAGTGCTTTCTATGGCCACAATAGAAGCTTGCATCCCAATCAAATGACAGTGAACTGGTTTGCAACTGTCAAAGTAACAGCTCAAGGATCTAAACAAAGACATAAAAGAAATAGTTACCAGAATCAGGAAATAGAAGTTACAGGGACTGGAAAAATACAAGGAGCATCAACCACATTCTGTGTTAGAAAAATATAAAGATACACTAACGTATGCATTAAGCAGTACAGACATAACAAAAATGAGCTCTGTAACACATCTAAACCAAGAAAACCAGGACATATCCAAACTCTTTGAAGGTCTATTCCTAAATCGAATTGGAATTGGTTACCATCTTGTTTGATTTTCAGCTAAAATCAGGTTGCTTTGATTGTTTCTATCAACTGCCCATTTCCCTACAGACAAGTAGTTTCAGTCAATCAAATTCTCTTAAAATTTCTCATAATGGAATGAACTTATGAACACATAAAACATTATTGCCACGGATTCTGCGTAATCTTGAAACAGAGAGAGGCTAGGAAATTTTAACAAGTGTTGCATAGCTTCATTGCCTGCACTACATACGAGAAGAAAAAACGAGCTAGATCCTATAGGATTAAGAAAAATATCAAGCAAATCTTTAGACTTATACAGCCCACAGCTGATTATCTTAGAGCATATAATCACCCATCAATCTTAGGTACTCGTATCCTGATTTGCAAGTTGTAAATCTTATTAGGGGAAACACAGCTTTCCACCTGTTTCACAGTTTGAGGCAATTATGAGGCAAGTGCTAACCATTTACAACTACAATTGCCAATTAAACAGAACCCAGCAGCAAACAACTCTATTCTCCCAAAAAGTGACAAAACCCATCATGTTAGTAGAAGACTTATTCAAACTTTTGTAACTCACAAAATGCAGAAAAGTCATGGATGGCATAATACAATGAACTCAATTTTGCATGGATTGACATATGCATAAAACATAAATGCTGTGATGAAAACTAGTTAATTCAAATCACAGAAAGAACAGGAGTTCTAAACAAGGGTAACTTAATATCCAAATATGAAAGCACCATTCTAATACATTATCCACATTGAACAGAAGCCTTAGAGTTAAAATAATAGTTTGCCTAGTTTTTAGTGTGTTATTTGTGCTATGGTAATAGGTAGCACGAACATGGATAATTCAACCAGCATGCCTAGTTACATTAACAGAACCCTGCTGGCTATGGCACGCACATAGACAGGGAACTTACTTTCCTCAATTTAACACAGCAACCAAACAATAACTTCAGATCTGTGTGCTAGAAGAACAAAACAAACAAGAACAAATACACAAGAAAGACATATCTTTGGCTGTAAGCAATCTGATAAAGATCTTATTCTGTTGAGTCAGATACAAAGAAGAAGATACAGAGCTTTCACATCATTGTCTGAGGTTCCACTTTGTGATTTTCATTTCATTGTTAGAGATTTGCTGCTGGTTCCTTGAAGGTCTTTGGCTTGGGGGAATCTCACTTCTCCTTGGCTGGATGATTGTGCTCGCTGCTTGGTGGTCTTTTTACATGTGCTTGCCTTGTTGATCACCCCTTGGTTGCACTTTCAGATGGTTGTGGAGCATACTATCTTATTATGGGGTGGTTTGGTATATATGTTTATCTTGGATATGGATGATGATCTAAGCCCCCCAATGGTTAGATGATGGTGTTAGGAGGTAGATGTTTCATGATGTTGTTGATGTTTTATAGTGAGTTGGTGTGTTGATGTATGATGTTGGTGTCACTAGGAGGGGGTGTTCAACATGGTCCCCATGTGTTGGATGTGTGATGGGGAACACACTTGATGATTGGATGGGTTAGCACTTTGTTATGTCCACTTCTTTTATGATGTTGCCATGGTGGAATGATTCATGTTGCCTCTATGGGATTTTCCTAGGTGATATAACTTAATGATGTAACATTTGTGAGACATCACCTAGGGGGGAATGTGTTTGATAATGCTAGTACTCTCATTGATGTGTTATTTCCTAAATTTGAGTTAGGGGAAGGGGGAGGGGGGGGCGGGGCAGTACTACATATGAATTCATCGTGATCTAACCTTTTCCTAAGGTTGGTTGATGATTTTTGATGTAATAGTCCCTTGGTGGTGGTGCACCTTAGGTTGGGCTTTATGTTTTGTTGTTATCATGGTGGGGTTTTGCTAGGGAGAACATCTTTTGTTTACAAGATACAACTCTTTTTTAGAGTGCACCCCTCATTGGCACACATGTTCATGGTGATTTAATCAATTGGTGACTATTGGAGGGGGGTTATGGTTTTATTTCAGCATTAATCTTTGTGCACACATGTTGAGGCTGATTTAATTGTTCAATGGTTAAATTAAATTAATTTATCAAGATTAAGGTTAATATTTCATTGGCTTCCTTTGCACAGTTGAAGGGATTAGATTAGTTAAAGTTTGTTGAGGCTTTCTAGTGGTGTGCCCTCCTTCTTGGGCACAACTTCCAAGGCATGCAATATTTATTTGTTTCCTGAAGAGGCCGACACACTTCTCTAGGGTGCACTCTCTTGGGTTGGTTGGGCATCTTTATGACATAGCATATGGAGGAGTATTTTATTGATGAGTTCTAACCACCTTGGCACATTCTCCTAGGGCACGCTTCATTGGAGAGTATTTTATTATATGTGGGTGATTGAGGTAGTTGCAAGGCACACTTTTCTAGGGCGCACATCTCGTAGGTGTCTCTCGTCCTTATTGCATGGAAATTTCAGCAACACTTGGGAAGACACTAGGAAATGTGATCCTCATGAACAAAGACTCGTAGAAAATTGAAAATTGGGAGATCAACCTAACACGCCTATCCAGCCCTCCTTTCCTAGCTCCACACCTAGCTGAAAGTTCAAAAAACCGATCACTGCCAATTCCTGGTTTCATCAAATTCTACTTTGACGAGGCCTCGAAAGGCAACCTAGGCCCACTGCGTCTTTTGACCTTCCTGGAGACCGCCCTCACCTCTTTGACTTCGAACATATATTATTTTATTAAGGGTGGTTTTGGAGGGCATTTATTAGGAGTAGTGTGACATACTTAGAGGGCCACACTTGTGGCTTTTGCATGCATACTAATTGGTCTTGTTTCAATTCCTGGACATTGTCTTGGAGGGCACACTTGTAGAGACTTCTACTTTCTATTTTGGAATTTGGCCACATCCTTTCTTGTGGAGCACTCCAACTACTAAGCATCTTGCACATCATTGTGACCTTGTGTTCTCCCCACACAATGATCGAGAACCAGTAGAGAAATTCCTATTGTCTAAACATGCAACTAGTGTCAATTATGAGCCCATGGGACCTACAATGGTTGTTGTGAATTTATAGGGTATTAATTTCAGCGTTCTCCGCTTCACTGGGGAGGGATTTGCATTGACCAGTGCTCTAGAATTGGTATAATTGCTAACATCTAGCAGGTTTCGACTACATTAGACATGTCAAGAAATGCATTTCACGGCCCTTTATCATCAATCAAGATTTTTGGATTCTGGACCAAATAACTAGATGACATTCATGTAGATTTTTTGAGGTCCTATGAGGCTGCCACCTAAGGTCTGTCCTTGACCTTAGTATGGCTCTAAGTTTCACTTGTGTGGTTGTCTTCTCTTGTTGTTTTAGGACAGCAAACAGTCACCAAACTTTCTGCTCAATATTTAATGGTTAAGTGCTCTTTTAAGGTGCCCTTGCAAGTGTTTTCTTTACTCAATGTTAGCACATGCATAATACATTAAAACACATAACACTACCTCTAGATCTTTGAACTTTAAAATGTTGATCTACACTTCTAAGCATGAATAAATTTGACACACAGACACACCCCCCTAGGGAAAACCAGTTTAGGATATATGTCTATATAATGATGATCAAAGCATGAGATACAACAAGTAATACAATACAAAGGAACCTGTATAGATAGCAAGCTCCTCACAAGCCTTGCCACAAGATCCAGTGAGATATGCGCCCAAGGCTTGGTGCGCCCTCTCCCTTTGTTGCTCTCTCCACTGAAATGAAGCACCCTCCTTCCTCTTTGACCCAATGAAAAAACCCCTCCACAGAAAGATGCACCTTTGTGCTGCCTCTCCACTGAACCAGTCAAAACTGACTTCCTCCAAGCGAAACTACTACCAGGTAGTGTGCACTCCACTCCTATGGTGCACCCTCCTCCTAGCAGATGTGATCACCATCAAATAACTGAGACCTAAGCATCCATGAGCCCTCCATGAACATGTGCACCCAAGCTTTCCTCACCATTTGCTTATGTTCTCATCCTCTTGCCCTTCTCCAAGCTCCTTTGGTGAACATACAAGTGAATGAAGCCTCCTTTGCCCATTGCGCCCTCCTTTAGGAAGCATAAGGAAACCTAAATGAAAGATCGATGAGATCATCTCATCTCATCCCTAATCAATGGTTGAGATCATCTCACGTATATCTCAACTCAAAACCCACTTCACTTAAGTTTCCATAGTTTCCACTTTATGTCTATTAATTCACCCACTTTGTGAATTAATTGTCACTTTAGGCTAAAATGACCAAATTTCACTTTTGACTTAAATCTCCCAAGTCAAGTACTTTTGACCAAATTTCACTTTTGACTTAAATTTCACTTTTGACTTAAATCTCCCAAGTACAAGGGCCTGGTTGCCGAACCGTCCCCCCCCCCCGGCCTGGACCGCGCTCCGAGCGGGAGCGTCCCCGAAGTTCGCTCCCCTCCGCGCTCCCGACCTCCTGAACCTCGCTCCCGACCTCTCCCCCACACTCCCTGCCAATTGTCGAACCTCCATGCTCCCCCGCGCTCCTGAGCCGCTCCCGGGCCGCTCCCGAACCTACAGCCAGCGCTCCCTCCACGCTCCGAACCGTGCTCCCTAAACGCTCCCGAACCCACACAGACGCTCCCCGAAAAATGGCCACAAAAAGTTCATTTTTTTGGTTTTTTTATTTTTTATTTTTTTTACTTAAACTTCTTTCCATAATTTTTTGTACATTGACTAACATGTTTTGCAGGGTCTTCCAAATGCTTTTTGGACATCTTTTGCCCCAATTAACTTGCTGTTTTTGCAGGTTTAGCAATCAGACAAAGGGAAACTCTACCCATTTTTCAAAGATT